>JABFEV010001596.1:0-15357 GCA_013618395.1 Fusarium domesticum
CATACAAGGGGTCACTACTCCAATTACAAGATGATCAAATAACTCAAAAAAAATAATAAATTCCGAATCGTACTTACGAAACAGATCCCTACTGTAAAAAAGAATCCATCCTACAAGATAATAAAACCAAAGACCATTCCCAATGCAACCAGGGTCCCCGACACCCGAAGACGGGACTGCCGAGCCCCCCCCCACCCATGCTCGTTCGTCACCCTTGTTTTGTCAGCAAGAAATACCTCCAAATTGTGTCATCGTACCAACTTTTTCATCACCGCCACAGGTAACCCGTGTTTCTGCGCCTTTTGTAGAATCATTTGTTAATAATCTTTCTCACTAATCAATCAATTAACTTGAAGAAAGGTCTCCTCTTTTCTTCTCTTCTTTTCCCTCGTCTTTTGTATAAATTCGTCCGTGATCCACTCTCAACCAGCCCAACCTCTCCTCCAATTTATACTACCTATTAGCCTACCCCTCCAAAACCCCTCATCACCAACAACTTCAACCCACCCACTACAACAACCACCACAACAACAANNGGTGCGGTCCCTGCAAGGCCATCTCTCCCTTCTTCCAGAAGCACGCCGACAAGAACAGCCAGGAGGGCAAGTACGCCTTCGCCCGCTTCGACACCGACGACGTCCCCGATCTCGCCTTTGAGCTCGGCATCAGCTCCATCCCCGCCTTCTACTTCTTTGAGAACGGCGACAAGGGAGACTCGCTCAAGGGCGCTAACCCTCCCGCTCTGCAAAAGGCCATTGAGGGATACGCCCAAAAGGCCTCTTCCACTGACAACGACGGTGCTCTCAAGACTGATGAGAAATTCTAAGTTGTCTCCATGTCTTGTTGACTAGACCCCGATCCCGATCCGATCCGAGGCTCGGACGAGCAAGTGACAGGCGTTGAAGGCAAGGGGGGGAAAGGGCGCATAGATACCACCCTGTGAGACATGGCGCACGTCTCAGGCCTCCTCATCAGAAGAGGTTTTCCGCTACAATCGGGATAGGTGGTCATTCTTTTTTTACTAGCGGGGGGACCTGGCTCCTGAAAATGAGCTAATTTTCGATACCTAAGAATCCCAACAAGAGGAGCCCACAGCAAGGCACAGAGCTAGATAGAGCCAGCTAAGCTAATTGATATTGATTTATGTCCAGTTCATTCGTCTTCAACTACTCCCATGTTTACGTGCTGCGACTTGTTGTCAAGACACTAGGCATCGCTATCGACACAATGTTGCACAACAGGTATTGCTTTGACACGCTTTTCATTTCATATACATCTTCACGCTATCTAAAGTAATCAATAAAACTGCTTGTGCTACAAGACATGGGGTAGAAAGGCTTCTCTACTGAGCGAGTGCCTGTTCTGTGTTCCACAATCCTCAACTGGTCCCTCCCTCCCCACGCCCATCTTGCTGTCGATACAAGTCACCATTTTCCACATTAGGTTTGTCAGGCGTGCTCTATCCATACATGTCACAAACAAAACATGCCCCACAAGAACGCCTATCCCAATGGTATTGCTGTGGACCATAAAGCATGGAACCAAAACATCGCTGACTCCGCCAAATGCTGCTAAAAACCAGTCTCGCTGTGCCACTCTCCCTCCAATCGTCAATTCCCATCTCTTCACTCTATTCCCAACCGCCTAACCCCTGTGTGATATACTCCATCATGAAGCGTAGTTTCGAGGTGAGTCCGATGACTCGGCGCTCATACGGCCAACTCCGGAATCCACTCGTTTCTTGTCTGAAATAATATGCTCCCTGGTTTTCGCTGGCTCCTCAAACACATCGTTCACATCTTTTTGTGACGCCAACCTCGACATTACTGTAGGTCCGGCAGATCGACGGCGGTTAGTCACGTCGTCTTTTCGAAGCTGACGTGAGTCTCCTATTCCCAGACTCATGCGTGCCGAGGCCTTCTCCTTAGGAATTAGGAATGCACTACTAGAACGGGTGTGACTCGGTTCCGGAGAACCGGGAGGGCTCGTTGGGGAGTTCAAAATGGCAGAGTTGCGAAGCGAAGCTCGGTTACCTCTCCAACGATTCATTGTCCAGAAACCGCTCTCCCTGTTGCCGGCTACACCATCCGAGTCCGATGCGCTTATCAGACTGAAACTAGGAGTCGGAGGACTGGTGATGGTGTTTTGTTGCAAGTCTCGTGATGCCCGGGAAGCATTGACTGTAGTGCGGTTCGATGAAAGACTGCCCGTGGGGCTCTTCAGGACCTGTGGGCGCTGCACTGGACTCGACGTGTATGGTTGTCTTCGTGCGTCCGATGCCAGATTCGCGGCTGACATGTTATATGGCGATCGGCTTTGTTTGCTGGGCGACGCAGAGCGCTCGCTGTGCGTGGGTGTGTTGCTCAGATTGGTCTTCCCGCCATCGATATCTTGTCGCCAACTGTTGATTCTATCCGTGGCATGCTGAAGTTGCAGTGCGTTGTTGCCTCCCATGCTGAGAGAGCCACGTCTCGAATGCACACGACTACCTGCGCTCGTCTTGGTCATGATACTAGCACTTCGGCCTACTCCTGCAATTCGACCAGAGAACTTGGATCCGGTCTCCCACAGTCCCTGCTGCCGCTTGCTGTAGGCACAGTCTTGTCGGAACACCTTGATCTTTCCAGTCCGATCCGTCGTGACAATTATATTGCCATCAGGGTGCTTCGAGCGCTCAAGGTACGCTGGGCTCTCTTCGGGTCGTATCGCACTGAACGATGGCTCGCCATTCTCCTCTGAAATGGCTGACTGGCTCTCAGTGTTCTCGTCCAGGCTTCTCAACATCACAGGTGGCGGATTGCTTAGGTCGTAGATTGGATCGCCCGACGCACTGAGTAGTTGCCGAGTCTTGGAGGGCGCCATCAACGCTGTTGTGACAACCTCAGGGTGCGCATCGAACGATTCATACGGCTGCTTGTCCTTGAATTCGCCATCCTGTGATCCTAGCTTCCAGATATAAGCCTTGCGGTCTTCGCTACCACAAATAACGTATCTGGCGTCGTCGCTGAAGCGGGCGTGAATCTGGCTCGATTGGTTCTCTAAACCCTTGTACTTGATCTGAATGAGCTTGTTGTCCAAGTTATATACTCTTACTCGCGAGTCGTTTGAACTAATGAGCACCCTAACCGTATCAATCCCTGAATCCGACGGTGTTGTTATCGTCCGGATACCAGTAATCTTGCTGCCCTTGGCGTTCTTTCCGCGGGACGATCGCACATGGATTTGGTAGCGCAACTTGAGGCCTTCGGTGGCGTAGAATGTGCACATGCCACTCAGCACACCACAAATAGCAGTCTCTCCATCCGGGGTGAAAGCCACCGCGGTGATGAACTCGTTTGTTGGTGCTTGAAACTCGACAGTCCTGTCGGGGATACTCCAGAGTCTGAGCTGCGCATCCAGGGATCCAGCCAGGAAGAACCGATCATCTGTTGGGTGGAAAGCTATTGATGTGACCACATCCTTGTGAGCAAAGGTGCACAGGCACTCGCTACGACTCATGTGCCAAAGCCGAACTGTCTTGTCCATGGATGATGATAGCAGGAAGTTGTTCTTGCTCCAGCTCAGGGCCAGTACCTCCCCAGTATGTCCTTGGAACTGACGTACTGGCTGGGTACGAAATACGGGAGCACTGAGCTTCTCTCCCGTAGTACCGTTCTGGGCCTCTTCCTCTTCGTGCGCTCGTCGTTCTTCTGGAGATGAAATCACTGCAAAGACCCTCACGGTCTGGTCCTTGCCTGCCACGGCCAGATATCCACCATCCAAACTGAATTCGGCCGCCCAGATCGCGTCAGATCCCTTCAGAAGCTTGCTCCCGACCGCAGTCATCGCAGCGCGACCATTTGTTTCGGGGACATGGCTGGACCCCATGAGCTCCTGCGCGAGAAATAGGTGGTTGAATTCCCTGGTCTTCTTGTTATGTGCCTTGACTCGGATGTAACGAGGGGGCTCCTTGTAGAGTGGTATGTAGCCTCCGCCGGCACCCATGACGGACGTAAGAGCACGGGCGTTAGTACCGTCGGTGCGGAGGTCGCCAAGTTCAGAGTCCGAGTCATGCAAATCATCATCCTTTCTCCAACTTCCACGCATCGACAGTAGACTGAGAAAAGAGGTTCCTTTTCTGCACGGTTGTATCAGTATACTGCTTCTAGTATTGCAACTCTTTCGTACCGTCGGTCTTTGTTTAGTTCCGTGTAAGCATTCGGGGACTTGCTGAGCTCAGAGCTCTGTCGCTGAAAGCTGTCCGAGGCGGTGATATCGGAGCGAGCTTGGTTTCGCAACCGTTGGGCAATGGAGGGTTCGGTGGTGTTGTTATTCGTTCTGAGGTAGATTTGCTAGCAACAGATGGATTAGCTCATGTTCATTACTTTGGCTCTTGTACAGCACTGACAGTACTTAGAGGGTCAAGGCCGGCGTTCGTTGAGGTGCTGGGGGTCGCAGGTTTCGATGGGTTTTTGGTATCATTAGTGTCCTTTGCACTCTGGATAGGTAATGCGTTGGGGTTTTGGGCAGTCGAGAGCCTGCTCGAGCGGGTGTCCTGGGAGGCAATGGTAGCACCTATGGGCTTGCTGTCAGCTTACACAACACCAAGTACAAAATAAGTGTGAAATTCTCGTAGCGCACGTCACGGTCTATCGAGTCACGGTCCGAAAACCATAAAAGGCTGGACAACGGGACATATCGGACAGAAAATGAGGCAGGGCAGACGATCACACATTTGCATCTGTTCACGATAGTCTGTTGGGCGCAAGAAAATACACACCTTGGGAATCAGAAAGGGTGGCGAGGCTTCGGCGTCTAGCTTGTGACGAGGGTTCAGGAGGAGTAGAGGGGGAACGAGAGTGGTATCGTGCGGCCGAATCGACGTTGCCCGGAACAGCAGGCGATGCCTTGAAAGAAGACATCTTCCATGCTGTGTGGGAGAAAGGTCCTAAAGAATTGAAAAGTAAATCATGGGAGAGCGCAGGGAGTCGGCCTCGCGATTTCTGTGAATACCGGGCCCAATCCGAAAGGAGACGGTGGTTTGGCTGATGGACTCGCGTGGCCTGCGGGCTTGTGGGGGGTGTAAGAAGGTGGGCGTGGGGAGACCGGGGTTTGTTTGCGGGCTTCTGCGCAGGATCCGAAGGGTCCGAGAGCCAAGAAGAGGTTGGAGGGCCTGTGGGCTCTGTGAAGGACAGGCTGCAGAACGGTGGACTTGCTTTTTGGAGGCGTCAACAACTGAGGGTTCCCTCGGTGGATGTCTGTCTTTGAAATCTGATGTCCGTCTTTGTAATGTCCGCAGGAGAAGATGACTGAGCACAGCATAAGTTGATTTGAAGACAATGGGAGCTTTGGGGGGGGGGTTTACTCTGGTGTCAGATGAGGTGGATTGGGGATGCAACTGAGGAGCTAATGAAGCAGAATGCGCAGCCACAAAAGAGGGTGGTGATTGGCAGGAAGCGCGTTTTAAGGCAGCGCAACCGACTGAGAGTTCTGGTTTCGCTGACACAAGAGCTGAGGAAAAAGAGAGAGTTGAGTGAGGCTCAGATATGGGCCGTAATCCACGAGTGTTATGTTGGAGATGGGTGGTGGCGGTGGACCAAAAGATTGAAAGGACACCGCAATTCCAGTAGTGTTGAAAAGGGAGATTGCGCGCGGCTTGGTGAGAAAGAGAAAGAGACCCAGGTAGAGTAAGGAAGCTGGCAACAAGAAATAAAAGCTAGGTTATGGTGACGCCAGGCAATATGTTGATATGGAGATGATGAGGTTGATGGCAGAAGGGAGGGTCCCAAAATGCGCTTTGAATGGAATAGCGAATTTTCAAATCGCATTTAACGAGGCGCATGGAAAGTAGGCAGGTTATTGCAAGAAACATTCGGCACAAAAGGAGGAGCGATCGCTGACAAAAATAATAATAATAAAGAGGCAGTAACTGGCACAAGCAACAGCCAGCTGAACCGGTTCACACGACCACACCTTCCCTGGAACTCGGGGCGACTTTGGAGTGAAGATCTAGGCACGAGACTCCCCGCGAATCTGAGGCAGGTACGAAAGAGGGAAGGGCCGGCAACAGGGGAGGCAGAGGGAATGCTGCTACCGCTTTGATTCCGCTATTATTGTGTAGTAGCATTACCAAGGTCTTGTTTTCCAGGGTTATTTGTCTCTTGTGATCTAGCTGCATTAGAGATCTACAAATCTATGGTTGTAAGAATCAGAGGCTAGCTGGTACTTTTTTCAGCCTTAGGTGGGCTGTGATGACAGTGTGTTACAAGTGGCTGTACTTCAAGCATGCTCTGTTCTATGAACAACGTAGGTGTCTCTCTAGTGAGCATCTAACTACTAGGTACATCACTGATCGCTTGAGACAACCATTAAAAGGCCCGCACATACTGGCGCTACTCGAGAGGAATTCGATAATGAATGAGAAACCGGAGGTCTTTCTTTGCAATTAAATGCCCAGCCGGCCAAAACCAAACTCAGCCGTCGTGACAATTGACCGTAAGCTCATGTATGGTCCGACAAATATGGTTTGGCACCCTTGCCGCTCTTGTGCAGTGAGCTTCTGTTTGTCTTGGTGTGGGTTATAGAACGAGAGGTCTAGACCGCAACTATTAAGGGGTAACCATTGGATGGATTGAAGCCATTGTAAAAGACGGTATAGGAATTGAGCTGGTTTGTGAAAGTATCCTAGCTAAGGTACTGTTTACCTATTCGATTTGAAGCTGGGTTTGTAAGCTTGTCGGACAAAACAAAAGAAAAAGTCCAAGGCATTCGATAGCTTCACATTGCCATGTGAGCCCAGCGCCATCTCCATCCATTACTAGTTGTAGAAAATAGCGCCTCCATGTTACAGTACATAGTAAAGCGGTATTAACTAGGAACCACCCTGTCAGAAAGCTGGCCGTCGTCTGGTGTTGGGGAGATCCCTGCAGGAAGCCAAGAAAGGCTAAAATGCCTTGTGAAGACGACCACGGAATGCGCGCTCCCAGGATCCGCGTATTCAATGCGCATTTGATCAGGTGCTGATCCAAGGCGTCCATAATAAAGGATAAAATCAATCAGCTGCAGAGCTTGTTCCAGTTAAGGCAAGCATTGAGACATACAGAGTACACTAATTAGCATGAGCAACAAGAGGTCAGTCAATTGAATAACCTCTAACTACACCGATACATTCTTGTCTTGGATAGACAACCGTGTTGTGGCTGGCTGTTCAGTTTGCTGAAAACCCTTGCCTGCCAGTGGTCAACTGTACTGTACGTACGTATCAACTAACCAAACCTCGTATCCTCCGTAACGTCATACCGAGCTGGATGTCGATAAATCCCTTCCACCGACCACCATCAACGTAGAAATGCCGCGGTTACAACCTCAAACATGACCTGACGGAAAGTGGCTTAAAAAAGCCCAGTTCTTGGTCTGACGACAAGACTGTTCATTCTGTGCTCCAAGGTAATACAAAGAGCGAATACTAGGATTGGAGTGACAAGAGTTCCGGCGTGGCTTCTCTTGGCATCGGTTCTTGGGAGCCGCACACAGCACCTCCAATACTTGGTATTTCTTGGCTTCCATTCCATTTGGTTTTTTTTTTGACAAGAACTGCACATTGATAGGAATCCCATGATGCACCACCTAGACTAGAGTCTCTGCCGAGGCGCGAACTTTGATAACCCTTGTGAAATGACGGTCATAGTTCTACCCTTGAACACAACTTCTATAGACGAGGAGAGAGCAAGTCAACTTCCGTATGAGTCGGGCTTTTGTAAAACTCCGAAGGACGCCCGTGGTATATAGTGGAACAACCAGACGCTCTTAGAAAAGGCAGCACAGACCATAAGAGTCATGACAACGCTGAATTCAAACCACGGACCTCTATCCACTTTCGTCTACAGTTTAGTTTGTTCTGGAGCCCTTCTATAGAAGCGGATTTACGATTAGTGGAGGTTGAGGTGGCAACTTTGACCTTGCTTTTTTTCTCTCATTTTTTCTTACCTTATCAATAAGAAAAACCCCGCGGCATTTTGCAAAGCATTTGAACCTCCGACGGCATCGGGACCGGGCTATTTCAACCACCGGCTGCCCGATGGCTTTTACTTGAACTTTCCATGGAACAACCCTGATGACTGATGAAATGTCAACACCCTTCCTATTTATCAACCAAGCTGATGTCATCTAATATTATCTGATATCATAAAATATTTTATAATTATTGTGATGCTCTTGTTACCTACTTCTCAGGCGTTATCACTTTTGTAGTGCTTATTTATAGAACATCTTAATGATTTCAGTGGGAAAAGGGGATGCTAGATAGGTAGGTATTCCCATTTCAAGAGCCAAGAAGTGGGTGTTGTTGTAGCGCCAATCAGCTGTATGCTATTATCATCTACAATCAGCCTTGCCTGGCCGTTGGGTTTTCGTCTACGTAGGTTCTGACAGCCTTGCAACGCTGCACCTACATAGAAAATCTACCTACAACTCTCCAAGTCACATTCGGGAAAGATCATATTAAAACAGCGCAAAAGATCTGACCAGTTCACTCTCTCGCTTTCTCTTTCTTCAACCCCCACAAAGACTCGCACATTCTCACTAATACACCGAGGTCCGAGGCCTGAAACTTCACATCCAAAATGAAGTTGATCTCTCGAAAGGTGCCCAAAGATCTGGAGGAGGAGATGGTGTCTCTTCTTCCCGAGGATCCCGAAGACATGGTCAGACCCCCCCTTCTTTTTTCTTTTACCTTGTCTATATACATCTCCAACTCCCTTTACCCATTTTACATCTGCCGCTTGGCATATGCCGTATCTGATCATCGAGCATCCTTGTCATTCCATGCTACTTGTTACTCTTACCCCTAACCACTCTCATTGTCGCACCCTCCTTCGTCTTGTTGCTCGTGATGCTCGTGGCTACCTACGGTCATGCTCGGCGTCATGTTTCAAGCCGTTTCCCCGGCCTCAAGCCACTTGCCTGGCATATCCTTACTGGTCCTAAATACGGACATGATACAACTAACACCTTTTAGTGGCACGCGTACAATCTCATCCTACCAGGAGACATCATCCATGCCCACGCTATCCGCAAGGTAGTCAACGTTTCCAATACTGGCAGCACCAGTTCCGACAGAGTCCATCTCCAGCTTGCCATCAAGGTCAAGTCAACCTTCTTCGACCCCATCATTTCCTCTTTGCGAGTCTCCGGTACCGTCTGTGTTGAGAATCCTCATGTCACTCTCGGATCTTATCATACCCTCGACCTCGAGGTTGATCGTGCTTTTACCCTCATGAAGCCTGATGGCTGGGACTCTGTCGCCGGTGCTACCCTGAAGGAGACCCTTGCCGATGATAAGGACGGCGCCGTAGCGGCGATTGTCATGCAGGAAGGTCTGGCCAATATCTGCCTTATCACCCAATTCCGTACCGTTCTCAAGGTCCGTGTCGAGAGTGTCATTCCCAAGAAGCGCGACTTGGCGTCCGACCAGGATGCTGGAATGCGCAAATTCTTTGAAAAGGTTCTCTCGACACTTCTACGGACTGTCGATTTTAGCGAGCCCCGACCACTTCTGCTGGCGAGCCCGGGGTTTGTGGCAACGGACTTTAAGCAATACATCGCCACCAAGGGACGAGACAAGGGTGACAAGGTCCTGAATGCTGTAGCTAGGCAGGCCCAGGTAGTCCACGCCAACTCCGGTCACGTTCACTCTCTGAACGACGTCCTCAAGAGCCCAGAAGTCACGGCCAAGATGAAGGACATGAAGTTTGCCAAAGAGACACAGTATGTCGATCAGTTCTTTGACATGCTCAAGCTCGACGACGGCCGCGCATGGTACGGTACATCAGCCGTACAAAAGGCCGTCGACGACGGCGCCGTGGGACCAGGCGGCGGCATCCTTCTCATTAACAACTCACTATTTCGAAGTGAAAAGCTTGCTGTTCGGAAGCGGTACGTCGCTCTCGTTGAAAAGGTGCGCAGTGACGGAGGCGAAGCAAGGATTCTGAGCAGCGATCATGAGAGTGGACAACGCTTGACCATGCTGGGAGATATTGCCGCTGTCTTGAATTATCCCATGCACGATCTAGACGAAGACGATGAGGATGATGTAGACCGTGGTCACGGAGATGGTGTCGGGAATGAAGATGCTTCTAGACAAACGGAAGTAACGAACAACATTATTTAGCGTAGTCGCATTGAGACGAATAACGAATTATTTGAATAATGCTATGTGACTCTGCCTTGTGTACAATGGTGAAAAGAACAACGCGACATAAACACCATAGAGAGATCTTGATGAACCTGACAAAATTTGTGTGTAAATTACAAATGTTATAGTTAACGTATTTATAACTTGGACATGTTGGGTCTTGCGTGTAGCTACGGAGATACGAGATGGTGATCTCATAATTCCCTCCACCTTAACTTTCTCCTTCCATCAACATCTGTCGCTTGGGAGAGAACACACATTCAACAACGAAACAAAGTAGCTCATCAAAGTATGTAGTTCTGAACATCATCAGACTTTCGAGTAAAAACCTAACTATTTTCAGTTCTTGAATGTTTCGCAACATGACTTCAAAGCTTACCTTGAAGTCTACCCGGAAGCTCAACTCCGGCTACGAGATACCTCTTCTTGGATACGGAGTATGTCGTTACCACACCTGTCAAGACAAGAGCAATTACTAAAAAACAGTCTTCTGCCATGTAGGTCTATCAAACGTGAGCGTTTAATGGTCTGTTTGCGCTTCACCCCGCTGATACCCCAGCGTCTAGTCCTTTTGAGCAAGCTTCCGATCTTTGCAAGCAAGCCCTGAAAATTGGATATCGACATGTGAACTAGCCTTATATCATTTATTCAATCCGCTGATCTAACTGTTCCACAGATCGACTCGGCTTCTGCCTACCGTAATCAGGGCGAGAGCGCAGCAGGAATACCAGCCTCTGGCATCCCCCGCTCTGATGTCTTCTTCACCACCAAAGTCCCCGTCCGCAAGTATCCCTTGGGCTACGAAAATACTCTCAAGCTAGTCGACATTGCTCTCGAGCAGACTAAGCTGGGTTATCTGGACCTCGTTCTCATCCACGCACCTTACGGAGGACCGGATGCTCGCAAGGGTACATGGAGAGCACTGATTGAGAGCGCCGAGGCTGGCAAAGTACGATCTTTGGGTATCTCCAACTACGGCGTGCACCACCTCGAAGAGCTGGAGGCTTACATCAAAGAACTCGAAACCGAGCGCGGCCCAGGCAAAGGCGGCGTCATCTCAGTGGGACAGTGGGAAGTCCACCCATGGCTTACAAGACCAGACATTGTCAAATGGTGCAATGAGCGTAACATTGCCGTGCAAGCATTCTGTCCAATCGTTCGCGGCGAGCGCTTCGGCGACCCCAAGATTGCGGCTCTTGCTAAGAAGTATGGCAAGACAGAGGCGCAGGTCCTCTTGCGGTGGAGTCTGCAGAGGGGGTATGTACCTTTGATCAAGAGTGTCACGCCATCGAGGATTCTGGAGAATGCCCAATTGTATGATTTTGAACTTACGGAGGATGAGGTGGCAAATGTTGCGACGGATGAGTATAGACCTTGTGCTTGGGACCCGAGCGTTGAGCCACTGGAGAAGTAGTTACAAGCTACACTATCTACACTGTGCTATCGAGAAACAATAATGTCATTCATTCACAACAAAAAGTGCATTCATTTGAATAATTAGATCTCCTGATGCTGGATGTGTAGCAGACATTGAGCAAGAAATATGCATAAAGACTCACCCATGGTGTATCGATGGGAGGCACGTGATCACGTTCCCACCTCGCGTTACATCTCCCCCACCATCGCGTCCTTTCAGCCCATCAGCCCATCAGCCCATCACCATCATCAATCCAGCCTTGACTCAGCTACAAACCCGACCAGATGTCTCGCTCACATTCAAAATGGCCCAACGAACCTTTACACTCGTCCCTGACTTCCCAGGTCGCCACCCCAACACGGCGCCCCGACCGCCCTCGCGCCCCATGACCTCGAAACAAGTTCAAAAAGCCTACAAAGCCGCCAACCGCGCTCCACGAATGTCGCGCGCAGAAATGATGAAGCAGGAACGTGCAGAACAGGAGCGAATACGAAAGGAGTTTGAGAAGGAAAAGGCTGCGGCAAAGGCAAAGGCTGCGCGAGACAAGAAGAAGGAGAAGGAGGTGGCGGAAAAGGAGGCCAAGCGCAAAAAGGGATTACCGCTTGTGTCTGTGAGACCAAGTCAGGATACAATTGCGTGGTTTGTGAGGGGAAATGGGGTAGGTAAAAAGAGAGATTCTGATGGGAGGGATATGATGGCGGATGCGACGGGGGATGCGACACGAGCTGCGACTATTACACATGATGCAACGGAGCAACGAGAACCGCCTTACAAGACACCGAGATTGGGAGATATAGAAGAAGTGCAGGAGCCAGACCTAGAGGCTTTCCCGGGAGTTGAGGGTCTAGAAGATATTCTAGAAGATGCACAGGAGGAAGAAGATGAGATTACACGAGCATTGGATACACGAGCATTGGATACACCAGCATTGGATACACGAGCATTGGATACACGAGCATTGGATACACCAGCATTGGATACACCAGCATTGGATACACCAGCATTGGATACACCAACATTGGATACACCAACATTGGATGATACACGACCGGAAATGACTGAACACACGAGCTTACCATACTCCCCAAGACTAAATACTACCACAAAGGATGAGAACGTTCGAAAAGCCTCAGATTTACAAGATAACGACAAAGAAGCGAAACAAGCCCAAGGGCCTTTACCGAATCCGGCTAAGGAGATCGTGCCCGACTTTTTCGACGACGACCTAGAGGCGGAATTTGCAGAGTTCGAAAAAACTATGGAGTCATGTATCGACGAGGAGTTGGAGAGGGACTTGCTACATGACATCCACCAGGAAGCTCACGAGCAGCAATTCAAGACAGATCCGAACGAACTAGCGATACCGATACCACGCATACCACGTCCACAACCTCAATCCCCAAAAACCCAGGCCTCAACCAAGAGCCAACGCCAGACGACAAGATACGAACAAGACCTCGGCCTCGGACATCGAATCACTCCAATGGCACCTCCACCGAAACCACGCAGATACAGCCCCTCACCATCTCCTCCTCGACAACCCCCCCCGATGAGCACACAGGCTATCCTCTTCAACTTTGACGACTACTTCCCCTCGTCCTCCCAACAGGCGCGCGAGCTCGAAGAAGAAGTCCAAGATATCACACCGTCTGCTCCACAAACACATCAACACGAGAATAACAACCACATGCCTTTGATATCCCTCGGCAGCGACTCCCCCTCCCCACCACCCCGTCGCTTCTTTACTTCCTCTGGCTCCCACGAACTAATGTCCCTCGCCCTCCACCGGAGCCGCCGCACAGCAGCCCTCGAGGAACTCCAACAGCGGGAACGTTCCCGTTTCCAGGCCGGAGTCCTAGCACAGGCCAGCCGCAAAACCTCGCCGAAACAAGGCGATAAGGAGAACAACCCGCCTGCCGCGTCGCAGGAATCATACGGTGGAGACTGGGTGGATGAGATCGCTCTTGAGCTTCTGGTATGACCAGTGGGAAAAACCTGCAATGAATATCACGAACACGACTTTTTGGACAGAGCAGAAATTACAGGATTTTATTTCTTTTTGTAAAACAACGGGCTTTAGGCGCACAAGGAAAACAAACATTTACATAGCACGGCGTTTTAAATACGGAAAAGCTTCTCTTTTAATTAACTTCAATGTTTGATTTAACAATTCCATTTACCTGAAACGCTTCAAGGGAAGAGGAGGACGAAGAAGAATAAGAAGAAGAAAGCGAAATGCTTCTATAGAATCCCCCTTTATGCCAAACACCTTGGAAAAATAGTTCAACGCCCCTCAATGCATTTTCCCCATCGTCAAAGTCATGACTTCATTGCTTTAAACTTCCCCCCCCCACCCCCCTTCTTTCAAAGGAAAATACCAACCCATTCGCTTTTGGCAGAAACTTTGGTATCGCAATCATCCACCACGCATCGTAGCTCAGTCAGAGACATGGGTTTGCCCTCTGGGAATCGGAACCCCGCGCCGTCGCGGTTCGTTTTTGTAGGTTTACGATTCTCGAAACAGTCGGCGCAGTAGACCTGTTATTTTCCCATGTCAGCATGTTCTTTTCAGAAGGGTTAGAGAAACGGGCAGGACTAACGTGGCCGCACTTCTTGAGAGCCCAGAAATGATGCTCGCCTGGTGCTCTCTTTCGTTTCCCCTTGCCACTCCCCACCGAGCTCTGCACCGTAGTTCCCGTAGGGTCGTAGGCGAGCTCCTCGTCACAGGCGGGGCATATTATGATGCTTTCGGATTCCTTCTCCGGCTCGGCGCAGGTATTGCGTGTGAAGCCCTCTCGAGGAGGGGCGATGGACTCCATTTGTGGTTTCGGACTGGGTTCTCTCGGAGCGAAGGCGTTGCGTGAGTGATCGAGCTGAGGTCGCTGGAAGACAAGGTCGGCGCCCAGAATTCCAGCTATCCGCCTAGTCAGGCCAAAAGCAAAGTTGGGAACTGCACGTCGGGGCACAGAGCTGATGAACTCGAGCTCGATCAACTCATCCGGTCGCGGACGCGGTCGTAGATTCCTAGCTTCTGCCGGTCTTTCCTCCTCAGGTGAATCCTCCGCCGTGAGATCGATATAGCTGGGAGCAGGGGCGAAAAATGTGCTATCGCTTCTAGCCAGTCTCGGCGGCGAGATCCTCTGCGAGTTCGTCCTGCGCGGATTCCTACCCGTAGGTTGCGGCGGGCTCTGTCGTCTCAGAACAGGCGAGTCCGGCTCCTCCGTGAGGTCTATAACAGGCGGTGGTGCGGGACGGGCGGTTCGATGTGGACGAGGAGAGGCGGTGTTTTCGGGTCGTGGTAGTATGAGGTTACTAGCGATGGTGGGATTCCGAATCGGCACCTCTACTAGATCGTCGTCATCGCCGAGCATAAAGTCGAGGAAGTCATCGCTGTGAAAATCCATCTTGGCAAGGTTGTACAAAAGGAAAAAAGGTATCGCAGGCGACCGTGAAAGAAGAAGTGAAAGTGTCGCAAGCCCAGCACATTCACTGGCCCTTTCTTGTGGCGATTCTCTTTGAGGAGCGTGTTTGCGATATCGGGGGGATATTTACGCGAGATCGAAGATAAGAAAATCCCTCCGTAACAAGATTGATGAACGAAAGAAGTCGTGTTGACAAGAGTTGAAGATGGGTTGCAAAGGGGAAAAAACCAATTGTCCCGTAACCCGATTGTTTGGCCAGAGGTAAACCATGCACATGACGAGATGTGCCTGCTTAGTTGAACTGTTCGCTAGCCCAGAAACCCCCCCCCCCCCACTGGAAGGGGGGT
>JABFEV010001597.1:0-22232 GCA_013618395.1 Fusarium domesticum
GTCAATGCACGCTCACATTCCCACTATACCCATCACCACCACCATCATGACCACCCCTCCCAGCATCGCAAAACACAGAGGTAAAATCCTCGCCGTCGGCTCCGTCCTCTCCGCAATCGCCCTCGTCACACATCTCTACCGCAGAAACGCACCCCTCATCGGATCCAGACCGACCGCACCTCTGCATCCCCTTCTCAACAACGGCATCACAAAGGGAAAACGGGACTTTTCGGGAGGTACGCTACGGTGCAAATGCGCCGTTGGTCCCGTCGAGGTTACGCTGAGCAGCGACGTTGCTCACAACCATGCTTGCGGATGCTCAAAGTGCTGGAAGCCAGAGGGTGCGCTTTTCTCCATCGTGGGAGTTGTGCCGAGGGGCAAACTGCAGGTTACGTCCAATATGGATAAGCTATACGTCGTGGACGAGAGCGCAACGATCCAGCGAAACGCGTGCAGCGGCTGCAACGTGCACATGTACGGACGTATCGAGGGGGACCACCCCTTCTCTGGTCTTGACTTTGTGCACGTGGAGTTATCGAGCGACAGAGGGTGGCAGGAGCCGCAGTTCGCGGCGTTTGTGTCGTCTGTTATAGAGCAGGGCTTTGACCCAAAGAGGATGGATGAGGTGAGGTCAGGGCTGAGGGGTGTTGGGCTGGAGAGCTATGATGCTCTGTCGCCGGGGTTGATGGATGCGATTGCCACATGGACTGGACAAAAGGCGGGGGCTTTGTCTTGAACTCTTGAGTGAAGATGGGACGTGGGGAATATCCAACATATTTCGGTAATGAGTCTGAGGCTATTTTATTAGTCTATCCAAGTTTGTATATATTCTCAAGACATGTAGGATTGGGTGACTAGGTTGGTAGGTGCCGTACCTTAATGGGTCTCTAGCGTCTCATGCCGAGGTTCGCTCTAAATGGATTGCTCGAAATGGTTCATGTAGCGAAAGAAAGCAATGTGTGTGTGTGTGTGTGTGTGTGGGTATGTTTATAAGGTAACCATCGAAGCAGATGATCAGTTCAGTAACTAGGTACAATGTGATAAACTTCTTCACAGTAAACCTCTACTCCTGATTCATCTCGTATTGCTCAGTTGATATGATCCGTTAGCCGAAGAGGTCCGTGAACAACTCATACCTAGAACTGTCAAAGATCGTTTCACGTCAAGCCCAAGTACGATAGTTCTTCTAGAGATACAGCTTATAATCCAATATCCCTTATAATCCAGTATTTCTTATAATCCAATATCCCGTATAATCCAATATCTCTTATAATCCAATGTCCCTTATAATCCAATGTCCCTTATAATCCAATGTCCCTTATAATCCAATGTCCCTTATAATCCAATGTCCCTTATAATCCAATGTCCCTATCAAAAGTAGTAATAATCTCCAAACTGCCGAGACTAAACCAGACGCAAATCGCTTGGACCCCTTCTTCTCTAGTGTCTGACCGCAGAACCAAAAAAGAAAAGGAGTCTTGTCCCGAGCTTAATTCTCCCTTGGAAGACGCTGCATTGCCTGTTTCGGTACCATCTTGCGAAAAAAAGAAAGAGAGAAAGAAGAGAAAAAAAAAGATGGTTGGTTTTGCCAAGGTTTTGTCGATCACGATGGCTCCAGTCTGTGAGTTCGGTTAAGTCTGGAGAGGGGAGAAATGTTTTGAGATGACACTAAAGCTTTGATGAAGATGGTGTTGTTGTTTGTCCAAGTGAAGGCTGTATTCGTGTATAAGTACATGAGCATGCCGCCGTTGAGAAAGTATCATTCTCTCCAACTCCAGCCTCTTCAAATCTAACTCATCTCATCTCTTCATTCTCTAGCGAAGCAAGACTTTGCATCTTCTCTTCTCCTCTTGCTCTCTCTACACTACCATCATGAAGTTCTTCAACATCCTCGCCCTCACTGCCTCCATCGCAGCGGGTCTGCCCCTCGAAACAACCGAACCATCCACCATTGAAGCTCGTCAATCATCTACCCGTAACGATCTCGAAGGAGGAAGTTCTTCTTCTTGCCCTCGCGCCATCTTCATCTTTGCTAGAGCCTCCACCGAGCCTGGAAACATGGTATGTCTTCATATCCGTCTTTTCTTGCTTATCCGCAGCAGAAGACTAAACTGTGATGTAGGGAATAAGTACCGGTCCCGCTGTTGCAAGCGCTCTTGAAAGAGAGTACAGAACTGGAGGTGTTTGGGTTCAGGGTGTTGGAGGTCCTTACACAGCTGGTCTGGCAGCTAATTCTCTTCCGGCTGGTACTGATCGAGCTGCTATCGATGAGGCAAAGAGACTGTTCAACCTTGCCAACACAAAGTGTCCCAACACGCCCGTCGTGACGGGAGGATACAGGTAAGCTCATCCATCCGGTCCCATCCCACCGAAAGTCTAACTGACGCGTCTCCCACAGCCAAGGCACAGCCGTAATCTTCAACGCCCTCTCCGAACTCGGCGCCGCAGCCAAAGAGCAAGTCAAAGGCGCCGTCCTTTTCGGCTATACCAAGAACCTACAGAACCGACGACGCATTCCCAACTATCCCACCGACAGGACCCAGATCTACTGCAATTTGGGCGACGCCGTCTGCACGGGCACTCTCATCATCACAGCTGCTCACTTTGCCTACGGTGCTGATGCTGCTGGACCTGCTCCTCGTTTCCTGATCAGTCAGATTGGTAACTAGTTGAGAAGAGGTCGGCGGTGGTGGGGAGGGTATGGTGATTTATGGATATCTGCACTTGATATTTTCAAACTTGTGCTGTATCCCACAATTGTTACCTTCGATTCTAGTCACTCGTTCTTAGCCCCTTTTTGTATGGTCTTCTTTTTGTTTTTGTTTTTCTCTTTATGACATGGATCCATTTCAAATACACGTGCTACCGTCTTCTTGATAAGTGAATTTGTCGTAGACGTAAAAGGTTTGGTTTGAGTAATCCAAGTAACCAAGTCTGAGTCTCTGAGAAGGCCTCCTCCGACTTGAATTCGTTCATAAGCTTATAAGGCGATAACGGCAACTAGTAAGGAGACCTAATCTTTACTTCAAGTGCATTTACCTCCTGTTTTGCCTTAAAAATGGTATTATGCGGTATGGAAAGGCTTTCTAAGTGATGTTCTCTGAACAATAGAGGGGGAGTGTGAGTCTTTAGATATACAATAACAAGGACGGCCGACTTAACACCAGACTGACTACTGTTACCAGATAATATACTCCGAGAAGAAAATGTATACGCACAACGACACTGGTAGCAATCTCACTCACTACCTAAGTGACTTCCAACAGAGAATCGACTTGGAAAGAATGAGGCTCCTATGACAACTAGTTGAACATATGATTTCTTTTTCGGATTTCCTTCATGAATTTTTGGACTTGATATACCAAGTATATTCCTAAATTAAAACAAGGTGATTTCCTTACAGTCCTCGCAAGTGTTTCATACCTTATGTGTTCTCATCACAAAGGGCCCAGGAGGAACACAACTTCTTCACAAGCTACATACAACAAGAGTAGTTCAGAAACCACAACCTTCTGCCTAGAAGAAAGCAAAGTTCGCAGTGCTAGAAGAGCTAATAACATAAGCACTACGTAATCGCCTCTCAATTGTTTATAAAACAGTTTAAAAAAAATACAAGTTACTATGTGATTCACAAATGTCAGTCACCACTCAACGCCCACGTGACGATAAGATAACACCCGTCCGCGATCCGGCCAACGGTACCCGCTCAAAGTAAACAAATCCCCAAGAACTTCCTTCGTGGGGACAAAGGCATCAAACCCCTCCCAAGCGCATCATGGACTCTGAATCCGTCGTCTCCCAAGTCCAGCGCAAAATCGAACTACAAACCCCCGATGACCTCGCCTACCTGATCGCCAACGTCCGTCGCGCCGCGGCAGATCGTCTGAACGAGGCCTTCCCCGTCGTTGAAGGGAATGATGGAGAGGATGAGCTCCGGAATAAAATAGAGGAGCTGGTCAATGAGGTGTGCTGAAACATCCTGATGGAGCGATTGCTTCGCTGACAAAAAAAAATTCTTTTCTTGCAGTATATTTCCAAAACGTTTACTCTCGCATCTCCAAACCTCTCTATAAACGGCCTTCCCGTCGCTCCAGCCTCATTCCTCTCCGACACATCCACCACTACCGCCCCCGAACCATCCTACGAGCCATTCGACACGCGCAAGCGCCGTCGCGTAGCCGACCTTATCACTCAGGAGGAGAAACTTCTCGAAGACGTAGCAGCTCTAAAGCGAACCGTCCCATCCACCGCCGCAGCGAACCAAGCCGAGCAGCTACGCGACAGCCTAAAGCGCGACGAAGACCTTATCGAAGCGCGCAGGAAGAACCTTGTCTCTGAAAAAGTTGATCTGCAGGTCCAGAAACTCGAGAGGCAGGATAACGTGGAGGCCGGTTACAGGAATGCGGTTGAGGGACTGGGCCGACTGAAGAGGGATATGCCTGCTGTTGTGGCCAAGATGGAGAGGGCGCGTGTGGCAGGCGAGTACGTGGTCACGCAGGGGCGGTGAAAAAGGGGTCCCGGGCCTATGTTCATGATAACACATAACCCATGTCAGAGGGGTCAAAGAGAATCGTGTGTTTTTTAAGAGGCGGTGACTAGGGAGGAAGGGAGTTTGGGCGTCAAAGATATCCTTTTTATGTTGGTCGTTTTACTCTGGATAGGATAGGGAAAGGGTAAGCTTACCAAGGGCAATGTTCCTACAGTCACAAAGTCTTTACAATTTCCAACTGATGCAGACATGATGAGGAAGAGCCAAGGTCACAAAACCAAGGACTTGGAAATTTGTGTAGAATGAATCAAGACGCAGCGACAGTTAAATGTCTCACGGTCTGGTCTCTATTGCTTTTCTCACTTTGCTTTACTTTGCTTTCCACAACTCCACACTCTACCGTTTGCCTCCCTAGTGTATTTTAATCGTCGCCTCCCACTCTCTGGTGACCCTCTTTGAAAACAACTCCCCCTGTTTGAACGTGTTGAATAGAAAAAAGAGACGAAAACTGGTCCAGCTGTGGATGATACAGCACATTTCGTCTATCATGATCGAGGCTACAAGCTACAAGCTCTCCTCATTTAAGCAGCAGCAGGGGCGGGCTGGGTGATCTCGTCCTTTTCGGGAACGGGGGCAGCCGCGGAAGCACCACCAACTACAGGGACCTCAATCTCGGAGCCCTTGTTCTCGATGACCTTGTCGTCCTGCTTCTTCTCCCACCAGGCGGGACGAGCCCACTCAGCCTCGTGCCAGGGACCGGCATCACTGTTCTCACAGCCACCCTCACATGCACACGCACCGCCAAAGGCCTTGGGGAGGTTCTCGGCGGGGATCTGCTTAAGAAGCTCGCTCTTGTAGCCGGAGCCCAGGATGTTGATCTTGGACACGGTGACGGGGTCAAGCCAGCCCTTGATCATACTCCAGACGGTAGAGAAACCCCAGGGGGCGTTAATCATGTACAACTTGCCGAGACGCTCGGGGTAGTAGTTCTGGGAGATGACAGAGGCCTGCTTGACGTAGGTGTAGACCTGAGGAACCTTTCCGATGGAAACACCTTTGAGGTCCATGATGGTGCAGCAAGTCTCGAGGAGGTGGCCAGCCTTGCGGGAGGTGGCAGGCAGACGGGGGTCGGCGACTCGCTCGTACTCGACAGCAAGGTTGGTAAGCATACGCTCGGCGGTGGTGATCTTGTACATGGCGGTCAAATCGATACCACCGAGGGCCTCAATGTAAATGGGGCGACCATCCTATCCAGCGGGTCAGTTAAATCTCTCGCCAGTCACCCAAACCAACGGGTGAAGCATACCTTGTCAGTCTTGTGGTAATACTGAGTGTAGTACTTGGAGATCTCGTCCTTCTCAGGGTAGTCCCAAACAGGCACAGTCTCGTCCAACTTGGTCTCCTTTCGCCATTTCTCAGTCTCGACGAACCTAGTGGCGGTCAGTTTCCCCCCCCCTGTCGAAGCCAATGCACTCGTCGTCCCACCGCCAAAAGGAAGTTCTCACATAGCTTTAGAGAGTTCAACATCGAACTTGCGCGCTCGAAGGAATCGGAGCTATGTCGAAGGAAAAATACATGTTAGCATCTCCGTTCATTTGCGGCATCGCTCTTCTACGATTGGGATTTCCCCCTCCGTGTTATCTTACCAGAGTCAGAGTGTCCAGACGAGCAGTAAATCCCTCAGCTTCGAGCATCATCCGCAGCTGATGCAACTTGGCGATCTGATCCTCGGTCAGGTAGCCAGCGTGGCCATCCTGCTTCTCGGGCGCCTTGACCGGGAAGTCGTAGTCGTCGTACTTGGGGTTCAGATCCATGATGATGGTGGGGTATTTTTGAGGAAGGGAGAAGAGAAAGGGAAGAAGCCGCACGTAGGAGGGGCAGAACAAAAAAGAAAAGACTTGTAGTTAAAGTCTATTGATGGTTGAGAGAGGACGTGAGGGTGATGTAAAGAGGAAGTAGTGGTTTTTACTGCCCACCGTCCAAAGGTAATTAACCGTCTGTCGTCCCGTTCCCCTTAGAGATCTATGGTGGAACTTCCGTCATGGGGGGGTTGAGATGAATGCCCAAAGTGGCTTAGCTTTTCTTGACCTTGTCGTCACCCCCAACTCTTTTTGCACACGTGTGTCCCTCCCTCCTTCCCGCAGGAGCATCAGGAAAGGACTCACGTGAAGATAAGCAACACCGGGCCTTATCTTTTTGACCCTCCCCATGTCCTTGCAGGTAGTATCTCAACTTTCATAAGCCGAGCTCAGCTCAACCCGGCCTTTACGAATCGTAGGTTATCACCAACTTCTTCTCCCCTCGTTTCATGGCATACCCGATATAACATCATGAGAACCCCCCAGCAAAGAATCACTCTCAATGTCGCTCGACTCTTCCACACCTCTGTTTCTGGGCCATGTCCACGACCATACCGATCATTCCATGTAACCGCCCCAGCATGCATGCCCCGAAAACGCAGCTTCTTCACCTCGAACCCATTTCTTTCCCAGTCCAATGACGAGTCTCGCTCTACATCAGAGCACTCCAGATTAGAACAGTCCTCAGCGAATCCCGCTGCTTCCAAGAGAAAGCCCACACGAACTCCTACAACCAAGAACTCTTTGCGCCGAGTTGCCATTATAGCTCAGCAGCCTAAGCGAGGCTCAAAGGGAACATCGATAGGGGATGAGGGCGACGAACCCTCCAATGTCGTGAGCGCAACATGTGTGGCCGAATGCTTCAACATGCCTCTTGTGCTCGAGATTTTATCTTCGCATGGATTCGAAACCGACCCGGATGGTACGGGTTTCGATGCCAATGAAGTCCTTCACGCACGGGGCGTCAACGGGGGCGATATATTTATCTTTCCGTCCGGCACAATCGTCACATGGTCACTACCCCCAGATGTTGTAACCAAGCAAATAATGCGTGCCGCCGAAGATGCGCATCCAATCGCCGCTCGAGAGTTTGAGGACCTCGAGTTCACCACAGACAACAATCGCGAAACAAGCGCTCTAAAGGGCGACGTGATCGTGCTAGGCACACGGAAAGAACACAAGGATAACGACAGGCTGGATACAACCCTAGCCAAGGTTGCCTTTTCTTCAGGCCTCGCCCGCAGTACAAAGCTTGCCGTTCTAGAGAGCACTCTCACAACATACTTTGAGAGCACGCGCAACATCCCAGCTCTCCTCTCCCAAGGCGCCGGCGTCCCACTCGGCCGCCGTTTCATCCTCCAAAAGACCGGCGAGCTCCTCAGTCTACGCGCCCGTCTGAACCACTACTCCGAGCTGACCGACTCCCTGCCTGACATCTTCTGGGACACGAGTGCTGACCTTGGTCTGGAGGGATACTACGAGCAGGTCGGGCGAGCGCTGGACGTCAACGTGCGCATTCGCGCTCTGAATCAAAAGATGGATTATGCAGCCGAGATTGCCAGCGTTCTCCGTGAGCTATCAAGCGAGCAGCACGGCACCCGTCTTGAGCTCATCATCATCCTTCTTATTGCCGTCGAAGTCGTCTTCGAACTTCGCCGTATCGTTCTAGAATGGATGCAAGAGCGAGAGATGGCCGCAGATCTACCCCAACCGATAGCATCACACGTGTAGAAGATCATGTATGATCACGTACTGTTTAGAAATATGTAAAAGAAAGTCCGGGCCATCATGATTGGCTCTTTTGATAGATACCCCTCAGCTCAGTAGATTAAAAGCATGATGAACTCAACACAATATTGTCCTAGTCACCCACCAAGAGATTCAGACCAATGCAGGCGAACTGGAATAATAATTATACAATGGCCTCCCAACTATGCCTAGATTATCCTCTAATCGTTACTTTTTAGTCTTTTACCAATTCTTCGCACAATGTCCATCACCAACAATCCCCTTGGACACCCATCCGAAGCCACATGATATTCTCCTTGTCGCAACAATGTCAAAGTCATCAAAGCTCTGCAAGTCCACTACCCATCGTGTTCTCCCTTTCTGCAACTGCATACAAGCGTCTGTCCGAAAAAGCGTAATTACAGACCAGGAGTCCAAGACATGATCCTAGTCATCTCAAAAAGAAAGGCTCAGTTTGATCCTCCTACGTCCATCCCATGGGATCACAATCCCCTTACCCTTGGATTCACATGCCGAAAAAATAAAATAAAAGTCAGCCCAACTCCTCCGTCCAAAGTAAAATCATAGACTTGGACCGTCTCTAACGCCCTTCTGCCGTCGCTACGAATCATCTACTTGGTCGTCAATGCAGCCTTTGCCGTCTACATCCTTCCATAGGTCTCAACATCCGAATGCACCATCCCCTATGACGAAGGCTTTTGCTGCATGCCCGGGATAGGAGGGACGGGCACAGGTGTGACTTTGAGTGGGACATGTGGTCCTTGACCGTTCATTCCTGGTCGTTGGCCTGTGGGAGTTGTCGGCTTTGGTTGAGCGGCTAGGCTTGCACGAGCGGCCGCAAGCCGGTTGACATCCATGGTCTGTCCCATGCCCTGGCTCATCCCACCCATACCGGGCTGAGCAATCTTGTCAGTGAACATGGCGGATCGCTCCTGGGCGGCCACACGGGCTTTAGCCTGCTCGAGGATACGCTGCTGTTGCGCCTCAGGAATGACAGTGTGATACCCAGTCAACCCAGGGTTCTGGGTGGGTGTTCCAGCCTGGGGAGGGTTGCTGGGATATCTGTTCATCGGATTAACCATGCCCTGGTTCGGCGTGCCGTATCTGGGAGGCTGTTGCATGTTTGGTGATTGACTAAATGCCTGCCTTTGTACCTGAGGCGACATGGTTCGCTGAGGCATTCCTTGACCGTTGGTGTAAGCACCATAATTGGACTGCGAAGGCGTCCCAGGCTGTTGCTGCTGAGAATATCCTGCCTGGTAAGGAAATCGTGGGGCACCAGGAGTTCCTTGTTGGTGGGGCATGTGTCCATACTGAGGCCTCTGCTGAGTAGCATACTGAGGCATGTTCTGATGACCATAAGGCGTCTGAGTCTTGGCCACTTGCGTAGCGTATTGGGCCTGGTACCCATTCGGTCGTGTATATTGATTTGGCTGTGAAGGTCGGACTTGAGGAGGCATAGGTCGTTGTTGAGATTGGAAACCGGGTGTGAGTCCTGGCCGGTAGTACTGCTGCGGAACTGCCGCCGGGGTCCGGCTGGGAGTCGCATGCTGAGCTGGCGGCTGGAAGTGGTTTCCGTATGATACAGATGATATGCTAGGCGTCCTCTGAGGAGGTGGTCGGGAATTGGCCTGCGCCGCCTGCGCGGTTTGTTGGGCACGAAGACGAGCTTGGGTGGCGGCTTCGCCCTCCTCCATAACTCCCTTGTACTGGTCTGTCTGAATCTGGACCTTGGTGCTGATAAGAAGGTCTTCCAACTGATCGCCATTCAATTTCGCCACAGCGTATGGAGGTAACGTCTTGATGATAAGCGCCAGCTGCGCCTTGAGGACCGAGTAGGTGGCCTGCTCGCCTTCAGACGGCGTCAGCCCGGGAGTAGCAAGCATGTCGCCGGTAACAGGGTCACTGGACTGTCGGTTCTGCGAATTTGGCAGAGTGAGGTTTCGGATGCGTTGATACGAGGCCAGCGTCTCAATCATGTCGCTGACCTCCTCCAAAATTTCGTCAACCTCCTTCTCCTGGTCTGTACGCTTGCTACCGAGGGCCTCTTCAAGTGAGGGGTCCACAACAGTGTCATCCCAAGCATCGATCGCATCCTGAATGGCCTTTTCATCAACTTCCACGGTTTTGTTGTTGGCTGCTTCTTGGTCCTCTTCACCATCAAAATATTCCACCTCAATCATATTCTGAAATTGGCGCCGGCCAGCCTGCTGCCACCACATCTTAGCGGCAACATTTGATGGGACGATGGCAGCTGAATCATCTTTAGAGGGTGCAAAACTTGAGAACGCTCCACGGAAAAGGGCTTCCATCTCGTACATCTCGAGTTCGGTAGTAGAGGGCTTCACTCCAGCCAGACTCTGTGCACGCTCACGCTGTTTTGTCGGGATTTGTGATGACGGCGCCGCATTGCTGTAGTCCAGATGATAGCCTGCGGTCAACTTTGTGTTAAAATATGTGCCGCTACGGTATTTTCTCGTGTCTGTCAATTCAGGGTGATAAAAGTCCAATGTGTTGCCCTTGGCTTGCGTCTTGGGCTGCTTCGGCGGTTGCAGAGGAGGAAGTGCTCGAGAAGACGAGAAAAGATCACCGAGTGTTTGCGTTTGCTCGCGAGGAGTTGTCGGCATAATGTGCGTAAGGGTTACCCCCTGCGGTAGGCTGACATCGCGTAGTTTGCTGCTGTCTGAGACCGGGAGACTGGAGAAGAGGCGTTTCTCTTGTGGCGCGTAACCAATAAGTGACAGAACCAGTTCTCCCTTCTGGAGAGATGGGGGAAGACTAGCCTCCAGAGGGAGAGGTTCGGAACCGGACTTGGGGTAAGCCTTTTCGCGTCGCAGGAGCTGTAGCGCCTTTTCCTTGAACTCTTCGATCTTTGCGACAGTATCCTCATCAAACGACTTGTTTTCACCCTCAGAAACATTTGATTTCAAGTCCTTGATACTAGACAGAATCGCAGACGCAACATCAGCGACAAGGTCATCGAGGGTCTCGTAAGATTCGGTGTCGACCTTGTCAGAGATGGTAGTAGAAGACGGAGGCTCAGCCGACTTTTGTCGTTTTGATAGAGGCTCATCGGGGTTGGGAGGATCTGATAAGGCACGCTTCAAGATGGGCGGGTTGATGTCGAAGCTATAGAAATGGTTAGTTTGCAGGGAGGATTAGGTCGTCGCAACAGCTTAACATCCAGGGCGATGCGTCAACTTTGCGAAGCGAAAAAGCCAGCACATACCCGCTCAGAACTTGGTAAAAGGACTTGACCAATTCCTTTTCACTTTTTTTGTGTTGGGCATTCGTGACAACAGGCTTGACCTCGTCCGGTCCATCCTCTTTTTCACTATCGTCGCGTTTTCGCTTTCCAGGAACAACATGCTGCGCGACTTCCTCGCTGGCAGGTCGCGAATCGCCGTTGGCATGAACAGTCCCGGGCTGTGCCATACTGGGAGTCGTCATGGCGATTGTGATCGAGTCGTCGTGGGTTGTTCAAGCAAACGCTTCGTCGCGATACGCGGTAGTGGCAGCGGTAGCGGATGGCAGAACAGGTCGCTGGTGCAACGCCAAAATCGCTTCGTTGAGGCGTCGCGAATGAGGCGTCCTCATCCAGAACAGAGAGCTATAATCGTGCAATCGAGTAGACTGTTCGAATTCTGGTGGGTTACGGCGAGGGCGAGATAGAATGACGTCCAGAAGTTATGTTAAAACCCGTCCTGGAGCCGGCTCCTAAAGTAAACGAAGAGGTGCTTGCGCTTGGGGGGAAGAATGTGTCTCGATCGCCCAGTGCTTCGCTGACCCAGGGCCAACGCTAGTACCTCTTGGGAATCGAAGGCTGCTGAGCGTTGCACGTGACCTGGCGACGCGCACTGTAGGGAGGGGCCCAAACGACCAACAGATTGCTTGTCACACAATCAAGTGTCGCTCGGTGCATTTATCAGTAAGTTTTATGCGGATGACGCCCAAATGTCGCTTACCTCCCGGTTTGCATTTAATTCCTCGGGTTCGAGCATGTAGGTACTTTTACCTTGGAGATATATTTATGGCAGTTGTAGAACATTGGTCACTGTTTACTGGTCAATCTGACCAAGGCATTAATAGATTAGTTAGTGGAACATAGTCAATCAATCAGCCAGAAATCGACAGAGGTAGATGTCGCAGCACACCAAGACATCAGGTATTCATGTATGCCGTATTATTGATCATTCAACACGAGAAAATAGCCTCGGCCGTTCTCTGTAATCCATCGCATGTACCAAACGTATTCCATGACAAAGTCTCCAAAAAGAAATCCAGTCCAATTAACAATCAACCGTACGCTATCTGTAATGATTCATCATTAGAAATAATTCCTTACTTGGAACGAGCCAGACCGACGGCGTTCTTGCCGAGGTCATAAACAGAGTAGTATCGTCGGAGGAAAGCATCGCCGAGGATAACAAGAGGACCGACGGGCTCGGGGAAGTCCATGCCCTGGAAGGTAGAGATACAGCTGCCGGAGACCTCGAGGATGTAGTCGGTGGCGGGGAGGCTGTAGTTGGAGCCGGCGAGGGTAAAGGTGATGTCGGGGAGAGTGTCACGCTTGTCGCACTCGACCGTGTACTGGCCGTTGTAGCCCTTCTTGGCACCAATCTCCTTATTCAAGAGTTCAGCGAGAGAGCTGGGGAGGACGTTCAGTGAGGTGCCAGTGTCGAGAATGGCACCGGTGTTCTCCTGCTCAGCAACCTCATCGCCGAAAGCAATGGCGTCGAGGTCGACCTCCCAGTAGGCTTTGCGGCGGAGAGGAATGTACTCGATGTCGCCAGTGTAGTGGGACTCGTCGATACCTCCGAAGACAACCTCGCTCTGGCCCTCCTGGTCATCAAGGAAGAAGGCAAAGACGGGCTCGTCAACCAGCTTCTGATTGACCATGTGGTAAAAGGGAGGGACGATGCCGTTCACGGAAATGCGGTCGTAAGCAAGACCGAGAATACCGTCAAAGCGGCCGAAGGCAAAGGCAAGGCCGGGCTCGCTAGTAGCCTCGGCAAAGTCCTGGCCCTTGATCTCGATGTCGCCGATTCTGACGACATCGTTGGAGACGAAACCCTCCAGGCTGCCGGATCCATAGTGGATCTCAAACGCGCTACCGTTCTTCTTGTAGGTCGAGGACTCGGACGAGTCGTACTTAGAGTGAAGGTAGCAAGCAATGCTACCACAGCTCTCAGAGGGAACCCACAGGTTGGAGCTGCCAGTGTCCAGAACAACCTTGAAGGACTGAGGAGGGGAACCGATGGAGATCTCGGAGAAGTCTAGAGGTCGGATGTCAGCGGGATTATCGCGTCAGTTTGAGAAGGGCAGTCAATGACATACACTGGGCGTTCATGAAGTTGGAGATGGGGACGGGGTGACCGCCCTCCATCTTGGGAGCCTCGGCAGCGAAGGCGTAGTCGGCAGCAGTCTTGGGGCGAGCAGAGCCCATGTACTTCTGGCCGAGGTTCTGAACCTGCTGCTCAATGGAGGTAGTAGCGAGCTGCTCAGAAAGAGGAACCTTGTTCAGCTTCATCTTGTGGATGCCAGCTTGGGCAGAGCCCAGAAGGGCAGCGGCAGCGATAAGAGTGCTCTTCATGATGGCGATAGATGAGCTGAGTGATGTTGATGGAGATGGATGAAGATGGGAAGATGGGGAAGGCTGGTCGCGGGTGTAATAAGGAAGCGGAGGTAGCATGGGAGAGGCTATGGCACATACCCCGGACCAGAGAATGACGCCTTCTAAGCCTGAAGCGGAAGCTCGTGGAACTAGATGAGCACAGGTTGAGTCAAGAGTTGTACGTACTTTAGTCCGTTTTGGGTTTAATCAGTCGTCTGATCGTTCCAGGCTCCAGCCTGTTGATCTAGCTCACCAAACACCGAATGAATAGCAGTAGGAGATGCATTAGAGTTGGGCGTCGTCTTAGTTATTTTCAATGTTTTGATGATTATCAGGATCTTTACACCAATTTAATCTCTACATCGCAGCACTTCGTTATCCTCACGAACAATCCACTCCACCAGACCTATTCAAGCTTCAATAGCTCAGCAGGTGTGAATTTGACAAGGGCGTGCATGACCGGAATAATGACGCAGTTTGGAGACAGAGCTATTGCGCGTACGTAGTATGTCTGCGGCCTGCTTCGACGGACCTGGGGAGCAACTTCCCCCCAAGTGACCAAGTCTGATAGCTCGCGCGCGTACCTGCCTGGATTTGCATGCCCACGCGTCCGGGCCCTCCATCGTGGACTTTGCCCCTTGCTGGTGGCCTTGTGACTCGCCAACTTTCTCTGGCAATGACGCACCGACTTGTCTTCCCTGGTCCCGCTTTTCTTGCCCTGCAACTATCACGTTCCTGATAGGCGCCTTGCCGCCTTGCCTTAGGCAGAATGAGCTGGTTGGTTGTAGGATCAGACAACGCGCCATATCAACTTGTGACGTGAAAGGAGCAAGGGCCTAGACCAAACATGTCGCAAGTTACCATATGCTAACAACAAGAACTGACAAGGCTTTGGTTGTCATGGCACCTCAGCTCAAGATAAGATGGCCCAAGAGAATAGACCGGCCATTCTGGACATTGGCTTCCGTCAGAAGTGTTTGTGTTTGTCAAGCCCTACATGTGATCACTCATCATCAGCGATTGGTACATGTTGAAACGGAAAGAATCACTAGGTTTCAGCAGCCCCTGTTGATTGTGAATGAGTCTAGTCTGGTCGTGTATCGCAATCATGTTAATGCGATTTGTGCATGGTATCATATACGGCATCAAGGGTTTCTCGTCTTTTGCCCGTCCCAAATACATGTGAGTAAGGGACGTCGTAAAACCCACAATGCAATGCGAATCTATTACACTGCTTGGCCAAATCAGGCCTTGACGTGATAAGAAGCCAGCGAGTTTTTGGTTGTTCGGAAACCATATCTTGAATCGTAACCAACATGACTATTGTGTATCCCTCGACCACGAATTCTACATTCACCAATTCATCACTGAGCGCAAGACAAGAGATTTGTGTATGACATACGAGTATTCGAGACCGGATAGCATGGAGACGTCGTTTTACGGACATGAAATTTCGCGAGATCCCCTACCCTATGCCTTCGTCGAGCAGAACTATGTAGACCACAGCGAGGCAACGACTTGCAATACAGCAATACACAGGTCGGACATCTTTATAACCGTGTTCCTATCCAGGAATTTATTTAAAATCATCTCAAATATTAAGTGTATCTCTTTGTAGTCTATCGAGCTTTACTATATCTCGCAGCGTTCAGAGTTGTTCAGCAACCAGGCAACTCTTAGACCAGTTTCCAAAACTCCACGGGTGTCAATGTAGACACACGCATAACACTGGGATAATGCGTCCGGCTTCCCATTCCCAGCTCTATTTTCTATTTAGACAAACCACTACATCCCCCCTCCCCGAGAAGGATGCTGAGTGATTGAACACTGTAAGCTAGGAACCTAGCACCACATTCACTCACCGGTGACTCAACTGTGTGCTCACAATAGTGTCAAGTAAACGTTATGAGCCCCATTGCCAACTCAGGGGAACTAAATTAAACATAAATGCACATATAATAAGAGCAGGAAGGAGCAACACTACTTCGAGCAGCAATAGTAATGTACTTCGAGCCACGCCTCTTGTAGCCCGAAGTTAACGGGACATTATGGAAAAAAGAGAAGAAAAAATGATTACCTCAGTGATAGAAGTGACACTTAGATAATATATCGTATAGTGCTTGAAGCAATTTTGTATGTTATGTACTCGAGGATCGCCTGTCTGTAATATATAGTGCAGAGCACAAGACAGCCCAGGAGAAGAGAGGTCGTAGACAGGGCTCTAGTCATAGAACTAGTGAGATTATCGATACTTCCGAAAATCTATGACGATAACGAGAATGGTAACAATATAGACAGTGCAAATCGATAATGTAGTTAGTGAGCTGTGAGTGACTGATGCTCTCAGTCCCGAGAGTGAAGTGAATAACGTATTATCGAGCCCATTGTACAAACACTCCGCTTCCGTACGCAGAATTACCGCTTCTATGATTAAATGTCTTGAGAGTCTTGAGCATAAAAAGCAGAGCAATCAACGAAGTCCTTACAATCTTTGCTATACCACAGTCACTGCAGAACGTGATCTAGATGATCGTAGAATTCAGCAAAACTGGCAAAATAAATGATCCACCCTTGCCAAAGGCGAAGTCCAGAAACATCAACACGTAATAACATTTGATTTGATTCATATGCTTAACATAGAAAACTCCTTACAGCATTTGCTCGTTGGAGACCTGACAGTGACGTACTCCTCAGGACATGTGGTCTATCGGTACAGGAGTCTACATCGTTTGTCGCCAGATATACAACTGCTGCCCCATCAATGCGTTTCATACCCAGCATTATACGAGACAGCTCCATGACATATAACAAGCGGCTCTTTATAATCTTCTCGAGAGACGCAAGGCTCGAAGGGCATGTATAGCCATGACCGTAGACACTCACCCTGCACAGCTTGCATGTGCTTGCAACACTGGAGATATACTTACTGTCTCTAGAATAGTCAAGGTAGCGTAGGGATCATAATCGACCAGGCTTTGTCTACTATGTTACTGTTTTACTGTATTACTCGTGCTGTATATTGATGGGGCAGTTCCTTACAACCTCAATGATAGTCTCGCTCATGGGGAGTAACAGCCGGAAGCACATAGTCGAAGCGTATTTAGCCCTCACTTGATGACTTGTGAATTGATGAATATAATGCAAGTATCAGAAAACTTCGGCAACTAGCAAAGAATTAAAGATAATTAGGGGTCATGGACCTGGTTGATTGACAAGTTCTCATATGCCATCAAAATTTTCGACCATAACCAACTCGAGCCCTCAGAGAACATCAACGAACAAGAGCACAAGCACAAGCACAAGCACAAGCACAAGCATGCGCCTCGACAGTTCACTCTAGGCCTTGAAAAAACAATATAACAACCTATCAATTGGTTTCACATTGCAGGTGTTTACCCCATACATAGTAGCGTGGGCACACGTGGTAGAATGGACATCTCGGATCAACCAGACAAAAGCTGTCGACACAATACGAAAACAAAAACCGAAAATCACAAAATGTTGACAAGGAGAATCTCAAAAGGGAACAAGTGTCAATAGTCTGCCCATCAAGATATTCAACATTTGCTATCACAAGCCAAACTCCCCATTCCCCCACAGCATCGAGAGACAAAAACAAATAGGGCGCCGCCTCTGTCTAAGACAAACGCAATAACGTTATTATTTGGTATGATGAAAGTTTCTATTTACAGCACCATCGAAAAGGAAAGAAAAAAAAGAGAAAGAGGGGAGATGCCAGTAACAGTGATTAGAAGATGGAGGTGTGAGGTACCATTGAGCGGTGGATGGATTCTTGTCGTGAATTGGGCCAAGGGATTGTGTGTTTCGCTTCGGGATCATTCAAGTCATTATCTACAGATGAGACCGGGTTTAAATCAGCGGCGCAGTGCTTCATGGGGATTTGAATTTCACGGCGAAAGGAGGGGATCATAGACTCGTTCAGGCAGGTAAATTAGATAAGAAGACATGTCACGACTCTAATCTCATCAGATTCCTCATCATAAAGCACTTGGCAAGAATGAACAAAATAGCTTTCACAGGTGGAGAATCAATAATCAACCTTTGTAGCAAATTAGCATTTCTTACCCTCCAACTACGGAGTACATAGAGAGACACTCAAACTAACTCGCGGCAACGGTAGACCGCGTGGCGGGTGCACGGGTCAAGGTACGCCGCCCGGACCAGGGGTCGAGAAAAAGGGTTAATGTGGGAAGCAGGGGTTCTTGTTCGTGAATGTGCAGACAGCTAAGCCATTGTAATCTCGAATTAATGGAGCGCCGAGGGACACGCTCAGTGCTGTCTTAACTGGTATGGAGGCGTGATGTAGGAGCTGATTATTACTAGAGATGGAAAGGGTTTGGCATAATACGATGCCTGATATCATGGTAAGAAACAAGACGAACATGGAGCTTTGAGAAATTGGGAATGGTTGTTCTCGTTGTTGTACGTCGTAGTTGTAGCTGTAAGAAGCATAACAACAGGTGAGCATGGGGCGGATGATTCGGAATGAGAAGGAGCCACTTCCACCCGGCCACGCCGCAGTGTCTAGGACCAAGGGGGGGGGGGGGCAGATGACAGATGGGCTTCCTCTATCGAAAACATCACGGTCTAATGCAAAGATGCTGTTGTTGTAAGCATGAATTCAGTTTATATTAGTAGAAGCTCCTGGTGTCAGACCAAGAAGTGAAGCTGTTGAAACTCGAGACATTGATAAGATGAAGGACGGACTGGCTGAAAGTCTTGGCTGGGGTACTGAATTTACATTTACTTGTACATTGTAGTGAATTTCATTATGCTCAATGTCTCGCAAAGTCGAGAGGAGCTTTCATGAGCAGAAGAAACTAGGGGAAACATCACCAATTAGAATGGAAAATCCTCATCTTTCTTACTGGGTCTCACCCAGCTGGGACAAGTACAAGGCAGACTGAGCAAACCCGGAGGGAAAATCTGCCTTACAAGATGCTGGCGTTTACGTGGGAAAAAAAGCTTTGGCCCGAGAAGCGTTAACTTGTGTTCGTATCGCGTTTGCCATGTCCGAGGTTGTGTCATGTTGATTACGCTAAGCCCTTGTTTTTTCTTCTTCGGTAGCAGTTAGACTCAGGGTGGATGATTGAATATGTTGTAGTTGTAGTTTCCATTCTCCTGTGGCTGTCTGTGTCTGGGAGGATATTACAGTTATGTGCAGAACCACATTGAAGACTTGAATATTGAAAATCAGTGAATAATCTCGTTTCAAGGAGTGTTGCATGGCTCCACAATTATTCATCCATTTGAAAGCCAGGTTTGATTAGAATGATTATGCAATTGAACGCGAATGCAAATGGTGCACAAAATCATCCACACAAATATGCAAATCTACTGACAAAAAAGCGGACGGACTCCCTAGGGAACCACGGCACGTCCCTCCGTTCCAACTAAGATCGGCCGGACTCGCTCACTCCCAGCTGGGAGAACGAGGAGAAACACGTCTTGATGAGGAGATCAGAATTCCCAGTCCTTTATAAACTTACAAAGCTTGATTTTAAGGTTGACCTGGCCTCTTGTTCGTTGATGGCCCAAGACTTGTGGCTTGAATTAATAATACAAGTTCGGAAATATATGCCTCATGTTGTAAGGTTTTTGGTGATTTTGATTATAGGGAGCCGGCGTTTTGGATTTATCGTTTCAACTCTGGAACAGCCGTCGCAACTTTTGTTCTGGGCGAAGAAGAAAGGAAAACATGGTAACCAGATAGGTTATACATACTTGTTTTTCTATTCCTGGTATCCCACTGGTACTAAACATGTCCATTACTTGTTCATCTCACAACTTGCATCTTCACAACAGTGATATAAAACCGAGTTAAGGAGATTCGGGATGCAAGCCCGATTTTCAAGCAATTGCCGACCTTGACTAGCTAAAGCCATGATCGGTGATACAGCGATCGGTACGTCCAGATCCAATGTTGTCTCGATTCTTCCATCGTGGAGACACGGTGGAGACGTGAGGGGAAATACAATAAGTTGTGCTGTACGTACAACTACAACTAGTTGTGAGAGCAAAAACACCACCAACATCACCCAACCCACCGTGTCCACTAAAAACAAAACAACTCAGCTGGTGCGCCGCCATTGCGATTTTTATCATGTGCTCTCTCAGCTTGACAGTGTCTGTTGGCACACAGTTCACGTCGGCTGCTTCATGTCGTATCCCTTGAAGTCTGTCGAGTTGGTGCATTGCTTAAGCCCGCTCTTCACCAAATCAGTGCACGCAGAAGACGTAGTAAATAAATGTCTGCCAATCTTCGTCAAGTGCAGACCTCGTTGAACAAATGCCAAATGCCATTAGTACTTGAAAGAATAGTTCATCTCAATTGCGAGTGGTGATGTAACAAGGTGACCATTCGCACAGCATGCCTATCATAACTGGGTCTTAATCTTCATAAATTTCTCCATGATCCGCGCTTAACGTTATGCGATTATGTCTACGCTGCAAGGAGTAATGCATCGACTGATGAAAGGACGGTGGAGCCTGCATTAATCACTTGAGCATGGTTATCCTGGACCACCAACCATCATGTTTTTCAGGTCACGAATTCCATAGACACGACGAGTCTTGCCGCACAACCTCGTCATTCCAAGCGTTTAAATAACCCTTCTTAAGACATTTGTTACCGGTAATAAAGCTCCTTTGCTCGAGTCCGTGGTGTTGTTCGTTCAACAGTTTGAATGTTGGTGGTAGACTAGACGGTTTGTTACCGTTAATCGAGATTACGCCGTTTACAACTATTACAGACTGTTTCGTGGCAAACCGAATTCATGGTCTGATCTGCACTTACCCTTTCCAATTCTAGGATAGTAGCGATTGTCCACGTCCAAAACCAAGACTCTGCTATTCCTGTTCCTGAATATCGAGTGAATTTTGTTCACGCAGTTCCCAATGGTTGCTTTGCAAATACGAAAACGCCCACAGCCACCGGAGAAAACATGACTTGTTATTTCCCCCCCTGACACTACACTTGAGCCTTTTCCTAGATCCTTGACGTGTCCTACACATTTGTGTTGTCTGCAACGCATTCCGTGCTTTCACCCAGAAGCATTCATTGCCTGAGGTGGCTTGCAGCGGTACCAGCACCGCGAGCGCCTCCGGCGGGGACCCCCAGGCACACCACAAAACACAAGCCAGGCGGTGGTGTGAAGCCTCGTGAACGTGCGCCAATGTTATGCCGGAGTAGACACTCGCTGACTGGATCGGATTCCTGAGTTGAGATTGCTAGCGGTTTTTTTGGGGGGAGGTGGGGGGAGGCGCCGGATGAACAGTGAGACGAAATCGGTCAAGGCTTGAAAGGGGGTTATGTACCAAGCATTTCTGCGTAGGGATAAGATTGGTTGCTGGTATGTTTAGAGCCCAACCGCCGAGCTCAGGAACGAAGAAAAGCATTGATTGAGTTTCCCGCCTAGACCCTGAGATCTCTTCTTTCTTCCCTGAATGGCGAATCGAAGAAAGCTTGAACAACGTTGAGGTACCAGGACTGGCCGCAGTGAATGTGTGTGTGTCTCAAAATCACAGCCAAAATTTCGGGTGTACAACAGACCACAGGTCATAGAAACACTCAATGTTGTAGAATGCAACCGCTGCTGACCTACAGAGTCGTAGCACAATTTCATGTCGTGATCCTGATTGTGAGAGGTTGCGGCCGTTCCTCCCGTTGTGCAAACGTTCTAGAGAGTGGCGAATCCTGTTTTGAGTTATGCATGAACAAAAATTGAGCACGCAGCAGTGACCCAAACAAGACCAAGGGTTGTTATGATTGGCTGGTTAAATTGCACTGGCGCCGGCGTTTGGGACCTTTCTTGCACATGTTGAACTCATTGTGCAAGATTCACTCTGGTTTAACCCATTTTATGCAAACTGCCGTGGACAGCTATCCCTTGAACAGTACAGTACAATACATGCTGCGTCTTGACAATAATGCCACCAAGAAAAGTCGTACCAAAAATGGGCCCAAAAACCCCCAAAAAATCTAGCGATCCATGCCTGCCAGTCTTGTCTGGTGCCATCTCCGCTGAATGCACTGGCTTTGACTGGGCATTCCATCAACTCCCCTGAATAGGCCCCTTGTCTCCTGTTCCCTGTTCCTTGTTCTACCACCAACTCCTCTCCTCTTTCCCTTGCTCACCTGTCCTTGGTCAAAGCTGGCTTTGTAAAACGCAGCAAGCAGTACGTACCTCTCTCCGTCTCTCTCCCGGCCCCAATGCCTCCCCTGTTCCCCCTGCTTCTGCCCCGTGCTCAGGCTTGCTTCCTCTTGCCTTTCTGATTCTCGTTTCGCTTCGTCCTTCGCTTCCTTTCCTCTCGCCATATCCCTTTTCAACAAAATAAGCCACTTCCTCCAGACGACGTCCGTTCCAGTCCCTCTTTCAACTTGCCCCCCCCCACCCGAAACGTTTGAGCCTTTCAACTTTTTTCCTTTATAGACAAAACTGGTGAAAAGTGCCATCCTCATCTTCCTCCGTCTTCTTTTTTTTTTTTTTTATTTTTTTTC
>JABFEV010001598.1:0-22571 GCA_013618395.1 Fusarium domesticum
GCGTTGTTGTCAAAGAGGGCCATGATTACTGATCCGTGTAAAAACGCCGTATTAGTGATCAGTCCCTTTCCTTGCTTTTATTTCCGTAGTGGTGGTTATGTGCGGAAACCGAGTCTCTAGCTGTTGAAGGCGCTCAACGTAAACAGTAGATGGAATAATGTACAGTCTGTAATAGCCTTTGTTCTTGGTGGGTTGGTATATTTTGAGGCTCAACGTAATTGCAGGTAGATGAGTCGGCGTCATGACAAACCGAGACTTGGTTTCGATTACAACGATTGTCGAGTCAGTGGAATAACAGAGTTCTTATTCAAGACTTGACAGCTGAGTAGTAATATTCTATGCTCGCCGTGTAGGACTGTTCCTGTTGCATACCCACCAAGACGATCAAATCTAAGAATCCCTCTGCTCTCTACTTCATTAGTATTGAGACCAATAAATGTTCCAATGTACAAACGCAACCCATCATGTTCCATCTCTTTGAGACGTCCGAATGAGTGCCAAGGTCCTCGCAACAAATACTCCATGAGTTTGGGACAATGTGAGACATTACGAAACACAGCACACATTATGCCTCAAGACAATAACGGAGACGAGTCTAGGCTTCTGCCTTGAAGCACTTCACACGAGCAAAGAGAGGCGTTACGCAGCAGAGGTTCGTGACGCCGGGAGGGTGAGACAGGATGCATAGGGTCTGGGGTGAGCTATCAGGATCAACACGAGGCATTCGGTCAAGGAAGACATAACTAAATGTTCACTTGTTTCATGTCGTATATATACTCGGTCATTGCATAGATTCCATTCTCGTTTCCATAAAACGATCGTCTTACGCGCGCATCGTTGGGAATCTCCAAGTTTCCTACTCCATCAATGAGTCCTTAAACAACCATAACACTCCCAAAAAAAAAAACAAAGGTGGCGCCGGAAGCAACCTTCCCAAAGATTATTTTACAATATTAAAAAGACCAATGCCATTTCTAAAAAAAAACTAGTCTTCATTTTTCCAGTCATTAAGCGTTTAGCTCGACATCAAGTCCTTCTCGGTAATGATGAAGCTCTTCCTCTCAGCCATGAATTGCTTGTGGAAGGTCTCGAAGAGAGCACCAGGGAGCTGCTGGCCAACGGCGACCTTGATGTGATCGTGCTTGCCGGTCCAGAAGTGCTTGATGAACTTACCCTCGCAGCCAGAGCGACTCTCAGGGAAACCGTTGCCCTCGGTGCAAGGGAGTTCCTTGATATCCTTGGGATAATCATAGCGGATGTAGGTACCGAAGCCACCCTGATCGGTGGGTTTACCGGGGCGGTTCTTTCGGAACTCGGCACACTCGGGGTGGGTGCCGCCATCGTCGGCACACTGCTGCCAGGCGTCCATGATCTCAAACGTCTTCTCGTTGTTCTGGGCAACGATGAAACCAGTGTTGAGGTAGACCTTGCCGAACTTGTCCTGGTTGTTCTTATGGGTAGGATCGGCGGCAAGTGCCATGGAGTTGGTGTCGGGGTGAAGGTTCCAGTAGTTCATGATCCACTCAAAGGGGAGGTCGAGATGATAAAAGATGGCGTCCGAGTCAAGATAAATGCAGGCCTTGTGCTTCTTGAGAATCTTGGCCATGATCGGGGGCTTCTTCCAGGAAGCGCGACGGTCCTCATAAGTGTCGATGTTGACGTAGTAGTACTTGTAACCGTGGATCTTGGCTGGCCATGTGTTAGTGAATGGGCTTGCAGGAAGGTGCAGTGACTCGGTTTACCATAAACCCAGTGGTTGAGAACACCAGTAGAGAGTCCGTGGACTTCGGTCGCGCGGTCCCAGCTCATGAATTCGGGGGAAAAGATCTGGCCGGGCTCGTCGAAAGGCCGGTTGTCGAGATCGATGATGCAGAGATCCTCTCCAAGAAGATCGGTCCACTTGGGGTTCGCAGGCAACTCGAAGGGGAAAGCGCCCTGGGGAGAGTACTTGGGAGTGAGAGGACCGACTGAGGGGCCCATGATGTATTTCAGGTAGTAATTGGTCAGCTCGGTCGAAGCATTTGATTCACCAGCAGGCTTGGAGAAAGCGTTGTGTGGCTCGATGTGAACGTCACCTGTGTCAGAGCTATTCCGGGGGGTTAGGATGAAGATAAACAGGCAAAGGGAGTGTTGGCAGGATAAAGCTTACACATCGGCGGCAGGCTCCCAGTTGTCAAGGTGGTTGTAGGCCAGACTGACAAAAAAGATGAGGAAGACCACGGCTCCCGCAACGAGAGCCGTCGAACGGTTGGAACGAAGTTGGCCGAACATTATTGCATATGGCGCAGAGAATCTTTCAGTAGAAGCTCTGGGGTATATTAGAGGCGCTGATCGAATTATAGTCCAAGGCGTAAGAGATGCGTGCGAGTAGAGCGAGTAGAGCGAGTAGAGCAAGTGAAAAAAAGTGGTTGTGTTGTTGCAAATCAAACACTCAATAAAATAATAGAAGCCGAAGCGCGCAAACGACTTGTTGCACGTGGGCAAAAGAAATGCCAGAAGAATGAAAGACAACCGAGCAACGATGATGAATCGAAGTTGAGAAGAAAAAAGAAGAGAAGGGAGAGATGGAAACACGGGGACGGGACGACGTTAAGATGAGGAAATGAGAGAAAAAAAGAGGAGCTGGAATTTGGAGGATTATCTGGAAGGTAAAAAGGGGGGCCAAGCCTGGGCAAGGGGGTGTGAGAAGTTATGCTGGAGAGGGAAAAGCAGTGAAGAGGGAAAGTGCGAGCGGTGGTAAGGAGAAAGGAGAATGGGGGTGGTTTTTTTTTTCTTCTTCAGATTTGGCTGGGGCTTTCCCTATCGAGGATGACCTATCACGCCTATCGAAGGGGGAGACTGGGGAACGCAGCCCGATACCAGACAGTGCAAGGATGTATTTGGGCGGACGAGATGTCGCAAGTGGCGATCTCCCAAGGCTCTCTCAAGTTGATCAGGCCAACAAGGCGGAAGAAGCGAAAAAAGGGGCTGCTGACGATAAGGGGCTGCTGACGATAAGGGGCTGCTGATGATGAGTGGCTATAACCGTTTGTACCTAGTTGGCAAGGACGGCTCTTCAACTTACATGTATGGAGCCAATCAACGATTTGACAATCCCATCTCCATCTCAGGCTTAAAGGCTTAGCGGCCTTTTCGGTTGACTCCGCTAAAGTTGCTGCGTCATTCACCATGATCTTGTTACTCCTAACCACACAGATCAAATATCAACTGGCCACTCCCCACGACGTAATTATTGTATAAAATATGAAATGGAGCGGCCAATTGTTCTGAACCCTCGTGCTAACATAACCTTAGTAGATAGGCAGTTCTTAATAAGTATTAAATTGATGCCGTTGGAATGATATGCGAGAGATCCCTGGAGCTCCTTGCAGATGGCGCTGTTAGCGGTATGGTCCAATTCCATGAGAAACCCAAAAGCTCTATATAATACCTACAAAAAGGGGACTCAGGAGCTGTGTCGCGTGTCGAGGGAGGGCAACGTCTTAGTAGTAGGAGTAAGCTGTGGTTGATATGCAGCCCCTGAAATTGAAATTTTTATTGAGCTGCATGTTATCCTGCGTTCATGGTTGCGTTGCCCACTTATTAATTCCAACGGTAAGCAGAGGTAAGATGATCAAGATACTGTGCGAGGATTAAAGACGCACATGTCATTCACACAAACAGAGGGTTGCCCCTGGACGATCACTGACCAGACACATTATGAGCGTACAGTGCACCGTAGTGTGTTGGAGGGTGATGTTTCGCACAGTTATTATGGTATGAGGCATAAAGTATGTTAGGTCGCTCCACATAATAGCAGGGGGTTAGAGGGGTCACTTTCACAGGTCGCGATGTAGCTGCTTGTAAATTAGCTATAGTTATTATCTAGAATCGAGTATGCATTCTATTAGCATCAATAACAGCTTGGCAACGCTACTTCATCGATTCTAATAGCACAATAAAGAAGCTATCATCAATTGTCTCCCAAGCCTCCTTAACTGCAGCCCTTAGTCGGTCATATGATTGCTTCTTTGCAAAATGCCTCTCAATATAATCCTTTATCTTATTCCATACGGTCTGAATTGGATTCAAATCCGGCGAAAAAGGCGGCCAATCAATGATCCTAATACCTCGAGTCTCAAATAAATGTGTTATCGTCATATATATTGATAGCTAGAATAGCTGAAGAAGAAGCTTGGGAATTCATATTAATTGATCAAACAAATTGTATGGTGTTTTGCTAAGGAATTATTCCCTAGCCTTAGAGGTTCCCCTCTTGTACTCCTTGGTCGATGACGCAATGTCTGCTCTTATCTTAGCCCTGGCCACATTGCTCGGCAAGCCATGGGGAAAAGAAGAGGCTGCTCTTGGCTTTGAAAGTGCAGCATTTGTAAAAGACAAGGGAATCGAGTGGCGCTCATTGTCGCATATTTGCGAATACTACTAGAGAAGAATCATGATATGGACCTTGGGCAAAATACTGGTATGCTACATGCTACCACGCCGTAGTTCTGCCTACCCGACTAAGCAGGTTTCTTCCTAGGATCTTACCTGCCCTACCATAACAGTTCCCTGTTCTGGCTCCAGCTCCCCAACAACCGCCGGTTTCATCCAGACCATTATTATGGAAACCTGTCAATCCGTAACATTTGATCACCCTTAACCGTATTTCTTTCTTTTTCCCCTTCGTCCTCCATCTTTCTATTCTGTACCATTCCACTCTTTTCGCTTTTCCACCTTCGTTTAAACCATCCAACGTCGCCATCGAGCCTCGACGTACTCGACCGACTTGTTTCTCGACATGGGCGCCATGGCATTCTCTTTCGCCCCACGCCGTCCGCGCATTTTTCTCGCCCTCTTCTTCTTGATAGTCGTCGCCCTTATTTTCGTCGCCAGCAGCAGAGCCGATGTCGAAACTTTACGGAGCTGGCATATTCCTTCTTTCACCACAGATAACGACATTGTCGCCGATGAAGGCCCCAAGGTTGTTCCCGACGTCAAGACGGACGGTGATGTCCAGCCCCATGAGGATGTAGCGGCCGACAAGGAGATTGAGATTGTGGCCGAGTCCGACATCGTGGCCGAAACAGACTCCGGGACGAACGAAGATGCCACAACGGTTGGCAACACCAAGGGCGATGAGGACGCCAAACCCGACGACGATACCCATGCCCAAGATGATGCCTCAGCCGACAAGGACGCTGCGGCCGACGAAGACACACCAGCCGGCGACGATGATTCCCTCAATCAAGATCCTGTTCAGATCTCAATCATCGAGTCTGATGGAGTTCACGATGAAGTCAGCGCTGCCCTCATCACCGCTTTCGGCGGCCACTCCGACGCCGAGATGAAGCTCTGGTTCGCAAATCAGCGTTACGGCATGCAGGACATCACTAATAAATTCGATCTCCGAACACCCATCGTCTCCCGTAACGGATCCAAGGACTTTCACGCCGCTGTCGACAAGGAAGCGCATCCCGACATTGTCGTCTTGACGACTTGCGAACACGATACACTTCACATGCCCGCGGCCATACATAACCTGCTCACCAATGGCACCGCCCACCTGTTCTGTACTGTGCACCACGCCGATCAATGGGGCAAGGGGCGCAATGTCGATGTTATCAGAGAGTGGGCTGAAAAGGGTAAACTCGACTTCATCACCCTGAGCCAGCACACGGCCGATTTCCTCAGAAACCGCACGGTCGCCAAGTGGAACGAGGATTTCAACGTCAAGATTCCCATCCACGTCTTGCCTCCCGTCTTCAACGTCGAGTTGCCCGCATACAACACTACCCAGGGTATTTCCCTCGCCATGCAGGGCGACTATTCCTCTGCGCGTCGCGACTACAAGGGTATCTTCAACCACCTCTCAGGAATCATTGAGGTTGTACGAAAAGCTTCATCCGAGGCCAGCTCGGTTGCTCTACGCTTGATCGGTCACGGAAGTAAGCCCACAGTCCCTGACAATGTCAAGGAATTCGTCCATTTCGACTCAAGTTTGTCATACACTCAGTTCTACACACTTCTCTCCCAGGCCTTTTCCATTCTTCCCGCATTTGCTTCAAACGAATACTACGACCGCAAAGCGTCGTCCACAGTCCCAGCCTCGTTGATTGCCGGCTCACCGCTGGTTGCCAATGACGAGCTCCTCAGAGCATACACATACTACCCTCGGGAAGCTGCCTGGGTCGCCGAGGAGGGCGAGTCCGAGATGGATGTCATAAAGAGGGTCGTCAATCAGAAAGACGAGTTCATGAGGAAGAGGGAGCTGATCAAGGAAGCGAGGGAAAAGCTGATAGAAGACAACCAGAGTAATGCGCAGAAATGGGTAGACAAACTTATGAAGGAATGAGACGACTATGGCATTAGAAATCTACAGTAACGATGGCTTTAAAAAGGAAAAAAATTCCAATAGAGCGAAACCAGAATACCGTGCTTAAAACAATGCATTCTATCAGCTCGCCACCTCACAGCCTACTCAACACAGGGCCTCCAAACTCCCTTGGTCTGTATCTATATACGGATATGCACGGAGGAACAGTCGCATTTCTGATCCTTCTAACGAACAGCCTTGATCTAGATCCTCCTTCTATCATCTCTGATGCTCCTTGTTCTTGTGTCCACAACCATCACGCAGAGTAAAAGAAGTTCCTCATCCCAAACTTTCTATCCTTCTCGCCAGATAACTCCCTGTCCTCCCTCTCCTTCTTAATCTTCCAGAACAACGTCCCCTCGTAACAAGCCCTCAGATCATCCTTCCACACCTTGCCGTCCCTCTGCAACAACACCCAAGTCGACCACCACTCCATAAAAGCAAAACTCCAACCCGCAGGATCAGCAGCGCAATGATTCTTCTTCCACAAACGCCATAGATCATCCGATGACAGGCCTCCCGTTCCTGCACTGTCGAAACGCCGGAATAGCTGCTCGAAGCGCTCCGGGTCCAGATTGCCGTCGAAGTCGTAGATGCCCGTGTCGGAACCGTGCTTGGCTTTGTGGATGTCTCTGACGTAAATTCTCATCATGGGGTCTGGGATCCAGCTGTGGCCTAGACGGGTTGGGTAAGAGAAGAAGATGGGGATTAGCAAGGAGCCGAATGAGAAGAAGTGGCCAAAGCCGAGCTCGCGGAATCCGTTATAGACGTCCCATGGATGGATAATGCCATCGTTGTCGCGGTCCCAGAACTGAACGTGCCGTTGAAGGATTGTGGGAGTCTTGCCTTGCGAATCAGCCAAACACTGTGTTTCTGAGTCGTCTTTCATGTCATAGTCATTGCCTGTCTCGACATTCTCCAGCTGCTCAACCGGCTCGAAAGATGCCAGATTGGTAATGGCGCCGGCGTCTCTAGTAGGTGACATGGTGCTTTGTCGAGATCAGGAGTGATGGCGCTGGTAGTTGATGATGGCTCAAGAAGGACGATTACCTAAAGTTTTTCAGGCTCAGCTGTTTGTACCTGGCTGATGATTCACCTCGCTGCACTTGTGCGTGCTTTTGTCATTTTACGCTATGTTGACGTCAAATGTACGACGTGAATTTGACATGTGAAGGGCACGTAGAATGTAATGATTGTCAGGGTTGCGAATGGAAGAGACAGAATTTCTGACGATTTGCTCATTTGAATGAAAGGACAGTATGGTCGACTTGGGTATTGTGGTTGAGTATTGATGCAGAATGTATACGGGTGATGTTGAGTGAAGTCAGACCCCCCCCCAAATAATAGACCAAGATTTTTCCTTCCTTCAACACCACTTTCCTTATCATTACGACCGCGTTTCTTACACACAAATCTATTCATTTTTATGTCAAACTTATCTAATATATTTATTATGCCTAAATATACCGAGGAAGACCTTGCGAAAGCTCGTATTGGCGTTGCAGGCGGCATGGCCTATCAAAAAGCAGCTGACGCCCATGGGTATTCCAAAGACTACTCTTATGAGATGGTTTAAAGGTAGTCTGACGCACTCCCAGGGCCGAGAGCCCTTCCAAAAGCTCTCAAAGGAGGAATAAAGTCATCTAATAGAGTGGGTTAGTGCCCAGGCTCTACTAGGTATGCCGCCAACTCATAACCAACTAAAGGAGTTCGTATCTCGAATTGCTGCCAATCACGGCAACTTGGAACCTGTTAGCAAGCACTAGATTAAGGGTTTCCTACGTCGCAATCCCTCTATTAAGACCTTAAGAGGCAAGGGACTTGACTCTAAGCGGATGAAAGGAGCTACCGCTGAGAGAATCCAGATCTTTCATACCTATCTATAACAACCAGAAATCGCCAAGATCAAGCCTAAACATCGATATAATATAGACGAAGCCGGGATAATAGAAGGTCTCGGATTCAAGGGTCTGGTATTAGGAAGCGCCCTTACAAAGGTCACAATCGTCAAGCAATCGGGGTCATGGACTTAGACGACTATTATCGAGTGTATCTTAACGACTGGCCGGTCCTTAACACCGCTGGTGATTTTTCGTGGAGCATAACTTCATTAGCAATGGTTCCCGGAAGACTTGACCTTTATGGATAAGTGGCACTTCGTGGCTTCTAAGAGAGGTTGGACTTCAAACGATACTATATTAGAATAGCTAAAGATAGTGTTTATTTCTAAGACTATTCCCGAGATATCTATTAATAAACGACTTCTGATTATTGCGGCCATGGCAGTTATACAATGGTCGATTTTATGTGGGAATACTACCAGAATAATATACATCTTCTATTCCTATTATCTCATTCTTTATATGTTATTCAACCTCTTAATATCTTGGTTTTCTCGCCTATAAAGAACGCATATCGCCGTTAACTATCACGATTCCCAATAACACCAGATTCGTCGCCAGTAGGGAGGCAACCTTCCTATATTGCTATCACCAGGCTCGTCAATAGACTCTTATAACCGCAACTATTCGTTCTGGCTGCATTGGCTCCGGATTATAGCCAGTTAGCCTACGAAAGTCATAATCCAGCCGTTGGGTTACTAGCAAGATTAAAACACCTAAAACACTAAAAAAGAAACCCTAAAAACATAATAATATCGTCTTTAAGACCCCATCTTACTCTCGATAACTTCGTGGGCTTATCTCTTCTCTTTTCGTAAAGAAAAAGCTTGATATAACCACACGGCTTGCCTTTCTTAAAGTTAGCAAGAGAGTTAGTATCTAGAACACTAAATTAGCCATCGCCGAGGCCAAACTTAATGCGTATTTAAAGTTACAAGTTCAATCTCAGAACCTAAAGAGAAAAGAAGTCGAAAAGGACCCGAATTCGCTATTTATTACTATTAAGGATGTTATATAGACGAGGACGACTGTGAGAGCAAATCTAAGACCAGAAGAAAATGCAAAGAAAGCTCAACAAGTTTAATTCGACTTAATATGTCATTCTTGGTCAATTATTGATACCATTCCCTTAGATTAGTTATTAAATAAATTTTGGTGCATTTAATTTGTGACATTTCGTGATGTCCTTATCGTGTTGAAAATCTTGGTCCCTTATGGGGGGGTTCCTGACTTGATGGAAACGCGTTCTATTCAACACGACAGTCCATCGATGACAAAGCGTTACCCTATACGAATGAGTAAATATCAAAAGATATTCCGGAAACACTCCGGCTGAACCGGTACAAGTAGGAGCCGTTCAACTGATACACAACGCCGACATCACAAGATGGGCCACCTCCCCCGTTTCTCTGTTCTAGAACACTAGAATACTAGATACGGGATTCCGATCCGGCAAAGAAGACCAGCCCTTCCACTTCCCTGCATGTTGGTGAACGGATTTCCGTTCCGATATCAATGAAACCACACCTCTGTGTAGAACATCCCTTGGCCCCATGATGCTGCATCGTCAGCGTAACTCATCGGTAGCAAGCCCGTTCGCCAAAGATGGTGTAGGCCGTACGTGCTATGACCATCACGGTTATTGAACAGTCAACGATCACCGTAATTCGTCTCTTCAGATGTCATGTGAACTTCCCCGCCTTTCGAGACCTTGTCATGATATCGGGAGTGCGGCCGATTGGGAACTAGCTGTATCCGAAAGCCATGTGTGGTATGGAGGTAAATCTTATCTAAGATGTCAGCGCCCTAGATATGGAAGGAAGTCTAGTAGATAGGTAGCGACTTGAGTAATAAGCGCCAGGTTTAAGACAACCTTCTCACTCGAACAACCTATCTGATAGGAATCACCACACTACATCCCACAGTCAGAGCATATCACATACTGTTGCCAACCAAAACCTAGACATGACTACAGCTCTACCAGTCACCATGACCAAAGCAAGACGGCAGCTTTTACGTCAAGTACGATGGTCCTCTACCTCCTCCAGAGTGGCTCATAGGGATGGAAATGCCCGACAAGTTTCCCCTCTCGCGGACATGCCCAGCGCAGTATTGTTGAGGTCTCTTCTCATCAACGCCGTCTCTTCACGTCCATGGCTTCTACACCCTTGCCTCACCTTTCTCAACGGTCTTTGCAAGCCAGGAAACACATACCTTTTCAACGTCGATCGCAACCCGGTCCTCCATTCGATTCTGAAGACAACCTTCTACAAGCAGTTTTGCGCTGGAGAAACATGCGCAGAGACTAAAGCTACAATGAAACAAATGAAAGAAATGGGATTCAGAGGCACACTTCTCACATATGGAAAGGAGACTATCTTTGACCAACACTCCAACACGCAGCACGGATTAGGTGTTGGCACTTCGTCCACCTCGGAGTCTCAATTCTGCGAGAGTATCATGGCCTGGCGTGAGGGAACAATCAAGACAGCCGAACTACTCGGCGAAGGTGATCAGCTCGCAGTCAAGTAAGTATCATCGAGCGGGCGGCATACCACAAGATACACCTTCTAATGCCAAGACAGATTAAGCGGTGCCGGCCCCATGGTCAATGAAGCTTTTGCTGTTGGTGAACTTCCTCCCCAGCAAATGCTCGACGCCTTACATGACATATCAACCAAGTGCAAGAAGCAGGGTGTGCGGATTCTCATCGACGCCGAGTCGCAACAGATCCAACAGGGAATCTTCCGTGTTGGCATGGACTTGATGCGAAAGTACAATGGTGATGGATACGCTGTGATCTACAACACCTACCAGGGATATCTCAAAAGCACTGCCAGCACACTTGATAAACACCTAGGCGATGCCCAGAATGAGGGTTTCACCCTGGGGTTGAAACTGGTTCGGGGAGCATACCTGGCATCAGACCAGCGGTCGTTGATTCATGACACAAAGCAAGATACCGACAACGCATACAACAGTATCGCCCAGGGCGCCCTGAGACAAGAGATTGGAAGATTCGGCGGCAAAGATGGGCAACCATTCCCCTCTGTCAATCTCTTACTCGCCAGCCACAACAAGGAAAGCGTATTCGCCGCTCACGAACTACACCAGCAACGACTCAAAGCGAGGCTCCCAACGGTACCTGTAAAGTTTGCCCAGCTGCAGGGAATGTCTGACGCGGTGAGCTTCGGCTTGCTGCAACTCAAGGAGAGTGGTAAAATCCTGCCCGAGGTGTACAAGTGCTCCACGTGGGGAACTATGGGGGAGTGTCTGGCGTATCTGGTGCGGAGAGCGATGGAGAACAAGGATGCTGCGTCGAGGACGGTGGACGAGTATCGGGCTCTCAAGACCGAAGCTGGATTGAGGGTGCGGGCGTTTCTTAGATCTTTGATCTTTTTGTCTCACAGGAAAACGTAACGAGCAAGCTGATGATGAATATAACGAATCAAGTCTACCATATCAAGTCTACCATATCAAGCTGCCGTGGGAACAATCACCTTTGCCTCTACCATGAGCCCTCAAGATTTTAATTCTACTCAACCAGAGCTTGATATCATCTATCACCATGTCAAATGGTTTGTTTTACTACCTACTACCACAACAGTCTTTACTGTCATATCTCCCGGCCCCGCTGCCGAAAAGCATGCCGGTTATGGGGGAAACACCAGCTGCCACCAATAGGGAGTAGGCTCGACTCTGTTATGCTACATCATCATGCCGGGTTTCATCCCGTCGCAGGAGGGGTTATCAAACTCACCCTTCACTTGAACAAAGACAAGGTCGTGCAGTTGCCTATAAAACATCTCGTAAGAGAGACCATCGTCTATTCGAGCACATTCGAATAATCTCTGCAACCATGGCAAACGGAAAGATTTACACCCTATGTATCCTGGGCTCAGGTGAGATGAGCGCGAATTGATGATGTCCCATGTTTATGTTCGATACTTACTCATCACTAGGCAAAATGGGCACCGCCATCTTGAAAAATGCCATGGAACAGTCTCGAGATGGAAGAAACAGCCTTCCATTTACCAAGTTTATCGCATGCGTGCGGTCGGAGTCATCCGAGCAAGCGCTCAACAAACAACTCTCAGAATACGGCGACAACTTCAAGGTCTACCGTGGCCAGAACGTCAAGGCTGTGCAGGACTCCAGTGTTGTGATCCTGGCCGCTGACCCTGCACATATCGAATCTGTATTGTCAGAAAAGGGCATGGCCGATGCTCTGGCTGAGAAGTTACTTGTCAGCGTGGCAGCAGGCTGGACTAAGCAGAAGCTCGAGTCTGCCATTTACGGGAGCGAGAGTACTGAAGAGAATCAAAAAGACAGAGCCTGGGTGATCAGAACGTTGCCTAATATCGCCACGGTGGTATCTCAAGGTCTGATTGCTATTGAAGTGGACGACAATTCAAAGCCTTCAATCCCCGATGAGTACTTGCAGCTCACGACAACCCTCTTTGAAAGCGTCGGAAAGACAGTCAAGATTCATCCAAGACTGATGAACGCAACCACAGCAGTTGGAGGCTCTACACCGGCTTTCTTCGCTATCATCTGCGATGCCCTCATCGACGCCTCCGTGGCGGTCGGCGTTCCCAGAGAGAGTGCCCAAGCCATGATATATCAGTCCATGCAGGGCACCGCTGCAATGATGCAGGGGGGCATGCACCCAGGGGTTCTCAGGGATCAGGGGACATCGCCTGAAGGGTGTACTATCGGCGGTGTTATGGTCTTGGAGGAGGGTGCTGTTCGAGGTCATGTCGGGCGGGCTTTGAGAGAGGCTGTCACGGTTGCTCGGTTGATGGAGACCGAGACTCATGTTAATGACACTCGACGTTCGTGAATACGTTTTGGGCTCAGAAATGATGGCGTACTTTTTGTCGAGCTAGAGATAGATGTGTTCAACTGTTGACCTAGTCGAGTGAGCATCTACTCATCACCATTCGTTTGATATTTGGTCAACACAAGTAAATAGCCTTTCTATCAAGAACAGTCTATATCTCTATTCCATGCAATGCAGCCCGAGCCTCCAAGTTTGCAATACACCCAAACCCGAACGCCGGAATGATACGCAAACAACGCACGAAAGTCGCCGAAACGATATCCCTACGAACCTGAAGAGCTCTCTCACGTACGGAAGCCCCTGGACGATTATATAAATCCAAACCGACAAGATGGACAGGTGTCGCAGCCAGTTGAGACAGCACAGGTACCGTCAGCTGCGTTATCATGGCTTTCGCATGGTGATTTGTGGTTAGGCTGTCAGGAATCATGGCTGACATGGAGGGCGCCAGGGTAAAGGAGCCAAAAATAGTCAGGCTATCTCGGAATAGAAATGTTGCAGTAGCCGACCTGGGTACTCTGCTCTTGAGCTTCTTGAGCTGCTGCTCTGGCGATAGTGAAGAAGCGCCGTAGATTTGCGCAAAGCTAATGTCTTTCCAGACACCGAGGGGCACGTTGACTACCGTGGTAGAGACAAAGGTGATTGTTCCCACGGCAGCTTGCTCAAGTTTGTGACATAGTGTCTCTGATACATTGGCGGTGATATATGTCGCCGCGTAAAGAGTCCAGACGATGCCAAACGGCCGGCCTTTTAGGAAGTGGCCTGGTTTTTTGACGGCATTTGCGCCGTGATGTCTCAAGCCATAGAGTAACGGTTGATTGATTGAGACCTTCTCAGTAATAGCCCTGAAGACTGTTAGGTCATAATATCATCAACTGGTAAACCAGACTTACCGGTCGATGAGGGTCACCAGAGGTGTTATCAAAGTCGCCGACAGGGCAGCAGCGCCGACATCTCCGGCCAACAACCTCCCGAGGTGAGGTTGTAATTTCAATTGCGGTTGTGCATATTCAGCCATTGGAGCGATGTGTTCAATGCTTCGGAGCTCAAACAATCTTCCAGTCCATCGTGTCGGCCTTGTAAGTGTAGTACTCTCTCCAGGCCCGCTATCGGCAACATGCTGGATCGTCGGCTGTTCGTCCGGTCAAGCCCGAGTCAACTGACGTCTCGTGGCGTCTTGATCTTTTCTCTGTAGGTTGCCAATACTCTCCATGTGATATGTCATGTTCCCCACATCAAGACCTTTCCCCTCACGAACCGGGTGAAGCCCCGTTACCACTGAGCTTGGATAGCTGAGGCTGGCCTATCCCGACTCCTCCGTCGTCGGGAGCCCACCCGGCATGTCCATGCGGCCCCCGGGCGTGGACTAAGGAACGCGGCCAACATAAAACATCCTAGCATCTGGAAACTTTTGACTGCTTCTGCTGTAAGACACACATCTATCCTCAAAGACACATAATCTGGGAATAATGGCCTCTATCAGAACCCTTGCGCTGAAGCAGCAGATGCGACCCGCGGTGCGGAGTCTTCGACTCTCGTCATCTGCCTCGTATATGCAGATTCGTGGAAAAGCCACATCACCTTTCAGAGTTCCAGATGCTCGCAATGAGCCCAACGTATGTTGTCTACAATTCCGATGAAATCCAGGCTCAGCTACTGACATTGAACAGCCTCTCTATGTCAGGGGATCCGAAGAGCGTGCCCAGGTTGAAAAGGCCTTGACCAAACTTCGATCTGAGCTCCCTCTCAAGAGCAGCATCTTCTACAACGGCGTCTCCCAGAATATTGCCAAATCAGAAGACCAGGTCTTGCCTGCCGAGCATGGCACCACCTTCACCAACTACCCTCTGGCCACCAAGGAGCAGGTCTCCGAGGCCATCGAGTCCGCCCTCAAGGCCAAAAAGAGCTGGGCTGACACGCCCTTTGTGGACCGTGCCGCCATCTTCCAGAGAGCTGCTGAGCTCGCCACAACAAAGTACCGTCATCAGCTTATCGCGGCGACTATGCTCGGCCAGGGAAAGAATGTCTGGCAGGCTGAGATCGATGCTGCTGCTGAATTGGCTGACTTCTTCCGTCTCAACTGTAACTATGCTGCCGAGATTCTGGAGAAGCAGCCTGATCGTGGAACTGATGGCATGTGGAGGTAAGATAACGAGAAGAGTTCTTCTTTATGGCGGAGCACTGACCTGGGAATAGCCGCCTCGACCACCGACCTGTTGAGGGTTTTGTGTACGCCGTCTCGCCTTTCAACTTCACTGCTATTGGCGGCAACTTGATCTCTGGCCCTGCTTTGATGGGTAACGTTGTCGTCTGGAAGCCATCCCAGTACAACATCTACCCTAGCACCATCATCTACAACATTCTTCTCGAGGCTGGTCTCCCCCCTAATGTCATCCAATTCGTCCCCGGTGATGCCAAGGAGGTCACCGACGTTGTTCTCGCCCACCGCGAGTTCTCGGGTCTGAACTTTGTCGGCTCCTCAGATGTATTCCGCTCCCTCTACGAGAGAGTAGGCCAGGGTATCGGAGCCAAGAAGTACCGAGACTTCCCTCGTCTTGTTGGCGAGACCAGTGGAAAGAACTTCCATCTGCTTCACCCTTCAGCTGACGTTAGCAACGCCGTGAGCCACACTATCCGCGGCGCTTTCGAGTACCAGGGCCAGAAGTGTTCGGCTACCTCGCGAGCCTATGTCCCTGAGTCGATTGCAGACGAGTTCATCGCGGGACTCAAGGCTGGCGTTGAGCAGATTACACAAGGAAGCCCTGACAAGGACTTTGAGGCTTTCATGGGGCCTGTCATCCACCGCAACTCATTCAACAAGATCAAGTCCATCATCGACGACAGCAACAAAGATCCTTCTGTCAAGCTTGTCGTCGGTGGAAAGTATGATGACTCGGTGGGTTTCTTTGTGAAGCCAACCATCTACCAGGTGGATTCTCCCGAGCATCGTCTCTTCAACGAGGAGATTTTCGGTCCCGTCCTAGCCGTCCACGTGTACCCCGATAACCAGTGGTCTTCTATGCTCAAGTCTGTGGACGAGGCTGGTGGTGGCCTTGCCCTGACGGGTGCTGTCTTTGCCAACAGCCGCACAGCTCTCCGAGAGGCTGAGGATGCCCTTCGTTACTCTGCCGGCAACTTCTACCTAAGTAAGTACCCTCAATACCCAGTTGATGTTTGTTCACTCTCACTGACCATTCCACCAGACTGCAAGACTACCGCGGCTCTCATCGGACAGCAGTCATTCGGTGGTTCACGAAGCAGTGGCACCAACGACCGAGCTGGCAGCGTGGACGTCATGAAGCGCTTCACCAGCCCTCGGTTGATCAAGGAGGAGTTCTTCACACAGAGCGGATTCTTGTACCCTAGCAACAAGTAGAAATGGGAGTAATAGCGTTGATTCATCCTCAAGATAGACAAAAAGTCACTTTACCAAAACTGCTTGTACTCGTGATCTGCTTGACATGGCGAGACTACATGTATCGATAAATATACCATATATAAATATTGGGTCACTTGAGGAGTACCTTGTGATCTCGGCGGAGAATCCCAGCCAAATATGGAACGTTGGAGTCACTTGCGTTTTGTCTCTATTCAGATACGAGCCGAGACGCATGTTCGTATAAAGTGGGAGTCAGATTACATCAACCAAGAAGAGCATATTGCCAGTTGATTAACCTTTTTGATAATACCTGGGAGCATTTTTTGGCACATTTTTACAGCTACTAATTACCACTCCTGACTTGAAGACATTTCTCCAAGGTCTCATATGTGTGACGATCAGATCAGACTAGATCGAAAGGGAGTTTGATGTTGGCTGTACGAAAGGGTGATATGTGAACAAGACTGTGGTAACAAGTACCGGTAGACTGTAGTCACGTCTGGTAACAATTCAGTGATTGAGGTAACCAAGCTGTATTGATAGCTGGTGAGCTATCCATCCTATCTAGTACTAATGAACATGTTGCTTTATATACGAAGTTGATTCTTCCTTGATTACTTCTTCCTCTTGATCACTACTGATCGTAGTGTGATCACCGTGATCATATCCCTTCGACTGCGCGAAGACTGCACCCAGGTCACAGCAGGGGGTCCATAACCAATCAGAGGCTAGTCGTTTTAAGGTACCTAATGACCGACCTATTTCAGCCCGTGATAGAAGTACCAGCAATCTGGCGAGCTACATAGTTGTACCTATTGCTACAACACTTTCTGACAACCCATTTTTGTCTGCTTAATTCTGATATTGCTACTTACAACTAGGAGTCCCAAAGACCTCCTTTTTGAGCTTTGTGAGCGGATTTCTCCTAGCTTAATTCCCTTGCAAGCTAAGCAAGCTGAAAGGGGAAGTCATTTTAATTGATTGAATGATTTGTATGGTGTTTTACTAGTAAATGATTCTTGCGCCTTATTATGTTCTCTTTATGTACTTCTGTGACGATGGGGTAATGTGGGGCTCGTGACCTTGGTGCAGTCTTCGCGCAGTCGAAGGGATGAATGATCACCAGTGATCAATCGTGGGATTGGTGATCACTCCTTTTATTGGCTGCTTTTGTCATGAGATGTAGGTGTGTACATAGTAAAGAGCATGTTCTCCTAAGCTAAGTGGGAGGCTATCGGCTAGAAGTTTAGGAAGGTGGGTGCCTCAGGCGCCCACCCTTTCAACGGCTTTCTGATCACGTGATTAGATTCAAGCAGGTCATGACAACATGGTAATGCCATCTCAAACGGCAACATCCTATCCCTGACCGATCAACAACAGCTAGTTAGTATTGGTCATACATTCACGAGTATGACGGTATACAAATATCAGTATATCAACTGACGAGCCATGCAGATAGCCAGTTCGCTCACAGGCCCCGTCGATGCTTGGATAAGGGACACTCAGGCCACAAGGATTAACATATGCATCGCGGGGTAAAAGCCCCACAAACAACCCATTCTTAGCCATAGTTGTGAGTAGAGATGATATAAATCACTACTATTATTTTTTTGTTCGGATTTAAAGGCGACTAAACGCCTCGATAATAACCTAGGGTATTCATTCCTGTTGAAATAGATCTAGGGTAAAGCCGGGATAGAGTGACTTATCTTTCATTTATCTAATGATATGAAGCGGTCAGCATTGCGGTGGCAAAAGTGACCCAAAACGGGACCACTTTTATACATTTGTAATCCTTGTGGCCCGTAAGCTGGACTCCTCAACATGGATGTCATTACCCCGGCCGTCTCTTCTCTCTCGCGAGTTTCCCCGCCATTGAACGTACAACTAGTTCCTAAATGGCGAAGTGAAAGCAAGCCCTGCATCTATGTACATACAACGCTCACAGGTGTCGGCACTCACCCTCCCCCAAGATATCAATTAGCGTAGCCACACTCCTCCCCGCACCGGGATCCCTCCCGATATCTGGGTCTTGACCAGTGTCTCGCGTACCGGCTTTGGAGGGGTCACCTGGTGACTGGCTTGCATGATGTCGGTTTGCTTGGTAGTACGTAGTAGAAGAATCACGACGCTCTCATCCATTAGGTCGGTCGATAACGTCGGTAGCTTGCCGACGGGGTTTGTACACTCCAGGGCTCCGTCTTCGGGAGAGAGGACTTTATGAATAGACCATAACCAATTTTGTCAACTACGATTTCTCACCAATATTGTAACCATCTAAGCAATCATGGCTGTCAACAAGACCGAATCAATTCTCATCGTTGGTGCCGGCGCCTTTGGTGTCTCGACGGCATTCCATCTCCTCCAAGCTGGGTACAGGGACATCACGATACTTGATAAGGGTGAAGAGATTCCCTCTCGCTACTCTGCAGCCAATGACTTGAATAAGATTGTTCGAGCTGAATATGAAGATCCGTTTTATACGGATCTGACTCTTGTAAGTAGATGTAGGATGGGAATGGAGTTCATTTTCGACAATGTACAGTTGCTAACATGCTGTCAGAAAGCAATTGAAGCCTGGCAGACGCCATTATTTGCTCCTCATTTTCATCAGACGGGGTTTCTTCACTGTGTCTCAGGATCGGCTCCCGCTGAGGCTCTCAACACCCTCAACAGATTCCGAGCAGCAGCTGAAGCCCATCCCACCATCAGGCCCAAGGTTGTCTCTATAGACAGCGTAGACGACATCCGAGATTCTTGTTGGCAGTTCAATCAGGGCCCTCTACCAGGCTGGAACGGCTACCTGAACCGTCTTGACGGTTATGCTCACTCTGGGAATGCTCTCCGAGGTCTATATCTCCATGTCAAGTCTCAGGGCGTGCAGTTTCATCTTGGCAGTGACGGGGATGTCTCCGAGATTGTTTATGAGAAGGCTGGCCAAGGTAAGACGGCTAAGGGTGTGAAGACGAAAAGCGGTCGTTTCTATCCTTCTCGCCTTGTCATTGTCGCCATGGGTGCAGCCAGCAGCAAACTCCTCCCCGAATCTGGCTCCCAGCTCGTGGCCAAATCGTGGTCAGTGGCTCACATTCACCTTACCGACGACGAAACATCTGCTCTTCGAAGCATACCCGTCACATACGCTCGTGACCTCGGATTCTTCTTCGAGCCAGATCCAAAGACCAACTTGTTGAAGCTGTGCCCTATGGGAGGCGGTTACATCAACACAGACCCTGAAAGTGGAGTTTCACACGCCCCAGAGTCGTGGAAGGACAGCGCTTTTCTACCCAAAGCTGATGAGCTGCAGCTTCGGAAGCTGCTTGCACACACTCTCCCAGCACTTGCTGACCGACCATTTGTCCAAAAATCATTGTGCTGGTTCGCTGATACCAAAGATTCTGACTTCATCATTGACTACGTGCCCGACACGTCGTCATCGGTTGTGATGCTCTCAGGAGACTCTGGCCATGGCTTTAAGATGTTTCCCATCTTTGGTGGTTGGGTTAAGGATCTTCTACAGGCAAACGGCCGTGTACAGCCTGTGAAGCAATGGCGATGGAAGGCTGAAACAGGATCTGGCAAGGCTGATTGGGGAGGTGATGTGAGTTGGCGACTTGGAACAACTCGTGAGTTTGCTGAAATCCAGCCTGGGCCTGGGTCGAAGTTGTGAGGTGGCTGCGGACGGGACCGGAGTTCAGCTAGGGTCTATGGATGCTAGAAACGAGATAGTAGAGTAGGTACATAGTTGTTAAAGCATTGTCGTATACTACGGTCTTGTTTCGGTGTTAGTTGTTCAAGGTAGGGCTATGGCGCCTCCTACAATAATAACAGTCATGGAGATCCACGACAAGATGTATGCGTGACAACCATAGAAAGTTGCCATGAACCATGAAGCTATTGTATCTATTTGATAAGGACAGCCTACTCAATGGAGGACTCCCTTGTTGAACCTTGACGCCCTACAGAGTAGCCGAGTGATTCAGGGGTAAATATGGCCCATCTGCCAACATTGTGTTCTACTATCTATACAACGAATTCAGTTCCCTTGAGTTAAATTGTGAACGACGGGTAATACGCTATGTCCTGTTTATTGATAAAGCGAGGCCAATATATCCTAGGCCGCATCACTCACATTTTGAAAAGACTTGACCCGTTATCTGTAAACCCTCAAGTTAACACGAATCAGCAATGAGGCACTGACACTATGATAAACAGACGGATGAGGAACCGAAGAATCTTGTTATGAGTCTGGAAACTAACATTATAATTACTCATACAGGAATCTATTAAACTTGAAAAAAAAAAAAGAAAAGGACCATTGATGTCCGAAGCGTCGGGCCGAACATCATCGGAAGATGCTCCGATGTTTTGAATGCGGGGTATCTCAGCGTCTCCTGATGTCGGGGCTTGGAGTCCCTTCAAGATGACTTGTAGACCTATTTGAAGCATTGATCAAGCTCTCTTTTGTTGTTGTTATAACCATCACACACAACATATACACTTTCTTCCTGATCTGACATCCAAAATGGCCGCTCAGCAATCTCAAGTTCCCTACGTTCCCTCTCCTGGCGTCTGGTGTCCAGCCATCACCTTCTTTGACCATGCCTCGGACACGATCGATCTTGAAGCTCAGTCCAAGTACTTTTCCCATCTTTCCAAATCGGGTCTGACAGGCATTGTCGTTCTGGGCACCAACTCGGAGGCCTTTCTTCTCACGCGTGAGGAGCGCTCTCAGCTCATCTCAACGGCTCGCAAAGCCGTCGGTCCTTCGTTCCCGCTTATGGCTGGCGTTGGTGCCCATTCCACCAAGCAGACCCTAGAGTTCGCACATGACGCTGCTGAGGCCGGAGCAAACTACCTTCTTGTGCTCCCTCCTGCGTACTTCGGCAAGGCTACTAGCATGAACATCGTCAAGCGTTTCTTTGCCGAGCTCAGTCTCAAGTCCCCTCTCCCCATCGTCGTGTATAACTTCCCCGGCGTCTGCAACGGTGTTGACATTGACTCCGAGACCATCGTTCAGATGGTGCGAGACAGTGCCGCTACGCATCCCAGCGGAAAGTCCAACATTGTCGGCGTCAAGCTTACATGCGGCTCTGTCGGAAAGATCACCCGGCTTGCGGCGGTGCTCCCCGAGCAAGAGTTTTCTACCTATGGTGGCCAGTCTGATTTCCTCATCGGTGGTCTCGCTGCCGGAAGCGCAGGCTGCATTGCTGCCTTTGCAAACGTTTTCCCATCTTTGACTGCTCAGATCTATGATCTGTACAAGCAGGGACGCTACGTCGAGGCTCTGAAGCTGCAGAGAATCGCTGCTTTGGCAGAGAGCCCATGTAAGAGCGGAATCGCAGGAACAAAGTACGCCGTCTCTTGCTACTCTGCTCAGAGGGCTGGCATCGAAGGGGCGGAGGAGAAGTTGGCGCCGCGCCATCCCTATGAGCCACCCACTGAAGCTGTCAAGAAATCGGTCAAGGATCTCATGAAGGAGGCATCGGTCGTGGAGGGGAAGCTGCAGGCAGCGTTGACTGGCCAAAATGGCGTGTAAAAGGGCTTCGACTTGACGAACGTTGATTATCATATTCACTTAGACATGAGTAATTCACTAGCCTACGGGGGTACATGGCATGAGCAACTAAGTTATCTCCAACTGCAACTACCGATGTATAGGGGGTTTGATTATGAGGGTGTGATAATGATCGGAAGCCTTCCGATGCCTGTTGATACAGGAGCCTAGTCTTAGGTCTTGACGCTCGCCAGTGCATAATGATATCAACTTGCTACCCACACTGCGCCGATGTACTCCTCCGATCTCCGGCACCATAACGGTTCTCTTTTTAGCTATCTAGATCGTCGCGATTCTCGTTCGGCATTTCTTGCATGAATCAAGAATGGTCGCCGTTGGTCAGACTCACTTGTAGATAACAGCAGGTGGATATATAGTCTAGATTAGAACAGCCTCCATACTTTAGTCTCGTCTATTTTCGACCCCCCCCCCAGTCGCTTTATCACTCAAAACTTGCACTAGGAAAAGAGGTCTACCCCGCATTCTATCGGCAATTTTAGTGCTGGAGATAAAAAGACCATGCTATCAGAGACATCTCG
>JABFEV010001599.1:0-58157 GCA_013618395.1 Fusarium domesticum
GGGTTACACTGATCCTGACATGGATCTAGAATATCATGAGCTCCGAAGCTCCTCCACTTCCCGATGGTCCGCGTTGCCGATATGGGATCATGGGCCGAGTTCGGTTCATGCTTGATCCGAAGTGGTGGAATGTTGTTCTTGTAGGAATATCTACAGTTTCGTCAAGAAAGAAATCTTATGTATGTTTCTTTGAACTTTGCATCTCATATCTCGTCAAGACAGATTTCAACCTCACCATGTCTTCAACCACAACCACAACCACCCTCGCCGCGAACAAACCCATCACCAGAACAACAAGCACAGTACTCTCCGACTATGACATACACCATTCCGAATCCTCAAGTACCCCTACAGCTGCCGAACTGAACACCCACCATGACAGTCCCGCATGGGATACAACCCATCGTCGAGTCCCGTCGTACCGACCGATTAATCGAGACCCAGCTCATGCTCAGGGAGTGAGGGTGTATAACAATCCGATCGAGCGTACATTCATCACAGTTATGTTTTCGGGTGTTTTCATCAACGCGGTAAGTCTGTTAACGAGCTAGGGTTGATTAGGGCTAATGTCTGTAGACGACGGCCAAGGTTTGGAGACAGTCTGTGGGAAGATGGAATGAGGATTGGTTCAAGTGTAGGGTTGGAGGAGAGCTTTAGTTGATAGCAAGTGTTCTTGGTATTGGAGTGGATTTTGTAGATGTGAGAGGATGGGGACTGCTCTGTTTGGAATGGGCGTTATGCATTGTTCTGCTATTGCCCGTTTGTTTCTTCCTAGTAACCACCATCGTGACCAAGACAGTCGAACGAGTAGAATGACAGTATGCACTGGAGTATCATCCGATGCAATGGAACATAATCAAGGAGGTTTCAGGACGGCTACTCACTATTCCCACACGATGAACACCTCCCAGTATCCAATTCAAACTCAGTATCCCGTTCAAACTAAGTATCCATTAAGCACTATTGTGAATCATACCAGCCAAAGACCCTTCAAGACCAGTCATCAACTGCATCATCTTATCAACCAAATGAGGTCTCGGCCGACTCCCAAAGTTGCCCCTCAGAATCCCTACTATCGCTCCTATAATCCTCCGCGGATTCGACAGGTAAGTAGCTTCGGAAACATTCGAAGACTCGTTCCAGCATTGGATACACGGGCTGCCGCTACCATGCTGAAGAAACTTTCGTATTGTGAAATCTTCTGCTTGGTCGAGGTATACATCCTCCGACACTCGGGGTAAAGGTCCCATTGCGCCCCATGTACTACCGACTGGTTGCTTTGCAAGTAGACCGTAGACTAGAAATGATAGACTGGCGTGATATAGCATCATTGCTGTGATGGAATGCACGTAGCCTCTTGGGAGCTCCTTTGCAACTCGGATGATCTGAGAGGCGTGATATACAGACCGTCTTGCAGACTCAGACTGTGCCCAATCTCTAATGAAGGGGTAGGATGAACGAGCCTGTTCTGAGCCTTCGATACCAGCGAAGATCTGAATATCCTCAAAAGGCATGTGGATATGTAGTAACACCAGCTCAAGCATCATAATAACATCCATCGCGTTGGGGAGATGAATACCAACAACTGCACGAATGTCACTAACCAGCCTCACCAGCTCGTCCGACCTCGAAGACATGACCAACGCGTTCCACTGCTGCCGCCGTGTCCGCTGCAGAGAGTTGAGTTGTATAAACTCCCAGCACAGAGACCATGAATACGACACGAGAGCGAATGCAGTCGCCATGACTTCAATGCTATCACGATGCATGACAAGTGCTTCTGGGTCTGCGAGGAAATCCGCAATTGTGAAAGTCTGACCGCTTCGTGACATCCATAATGGTTTCCAATGCTCAGGACTCTCTGCTGACCATACCTCTTCAGATGCTGGTACAGGAGCGGTGAACTCGGCGTAAGAGATGAGGGGGTTCACGAGTAGAGCCATTGAGGAACTGGCATCGTGTGAGAGGAGTCGGTAGGCAAGCCTTTTCCAGGATTCGGACTCGATCCACGTCAACCATGCTTTGGACATGTTGGCTTCTGTGCCGTTAATGGGCTCCGAGTATCCTGATCGTTTGAGCTTGCCGTCTCGTCGTAGCATCGTCACAAGGGGCTGGAGAAAACTCTCCGCAATTTCGACTTTGCGGCTGTAGCCGCTCCAAAGACCGATCTCGAGATTGATAATCCAGGCTTGTGATAGCTGAAGGTCTCTGATGAGAGTATTGTCTTGTTCCCACTGTCTGGGAACTGCCACTCTTACACACTCTTGAATAGCGTAGCCGAGCTTTGCCAAGGCGGGATCCGAGGTGAGAACAGCACCAGCAGCAGCCATTATAGCTACAAGTTCTGGTCGTCGCGTATTAGGATCGAATGTTGCGAGGTGGAGAAAAGAAGCTGCTCGTGTGACCGGGGATGTCAGGTAATACTGCAACAAAGTATCGAGTAGCTTGACCGACGGAAACGAAGCGACGGCTTTGGAGCATGTTTCTGGACGGCAGCATTGTACAACCATGGTGAGAATCTTGTCTCTCGTCACATTCCCCAGTTCAGCACATGTGACGCGCTTCTCGAGATGGACCAAAGACTCTGGAGATGTGTGATGGTGTGACTCGGACGGTATAGACAGGTATTGCTCTTCGTTGCCCATGTGGTCTTGCTTATCAGGACGGAAACGCCAGTACAGCGACCGGAATGCTTCGGTGTTGATAGGCCCCGGAGCTGACTGCGCAGTAGGGGACATGTTGTCGAACTCAAAGGGGATGTTGGCGTTGTAGTTGTTGAGGAATTGCATGTCCATGTCGTCGAGTTCTGCTTCTGCGTTGAGGTCCATGTCAACGAGACCGTCGTAGGACCAGTTTCCGGATAGGAGGTTTAGGTCGGGGAATTCAAAAGAAAAGTTGTTGATGTCAAAGCTGAGAGAGGGATCTAATATGGTCAGCCATGTAGGAGTTGAATGGAGGAGAGTTGATTTACCTATCACTGTCGCATGAATGGTATTTAATGTCGCCATGTCTTGATCACCATCTGGATCAGAGGGCAGTATAGATAAAGACATGTTGGTCGATGTCTCATCATTTTCGACACGAGCATCCTGAATCTGATCGTCAGACTCTGGCGGCGTAAAGCTGTCAGAGTTGATCGGATTATTCCATATACACTCGATGCCCTTCTTTTCACACCGTCGGCAAGGCTTCTCCTCCGAACATCTAAGATGATTTGAAGCACAAGTACGACATGCTTGAGTGACTCTTGTAGGAAGAATACGCTGGCCACTGGAATTCTGGTCCGATGTCACTGGTTGAGCATCGTGGCCGGCGGCATGTCTTTTCAAGAGATCACTGTACAACTCAGCTTATGATATCATGAACTTGATGTGTACTGCTACTCACGTCCTGGCAAAGGCTTTTGGACAAACATGGCATTTGAAGGGTCTAGATTGTGTATCTTTATCATGTTAGCATATGGTATTTTTCTTTTTTTGACCAGACAGCATAGCAAACATACGCGAACGGACATGTCGCGCCAGATGGTCAAGACGTTTGAAATGGCGCTTGCAAACTCCACATTGGAACAATTGCTCCTCGCCTGCCATGATGAAAGACTTTTGGCCAACTCTGGGGTAAGCTCTGTCCCGAAGAACAAAATCGTTAGATGATGGCTCGATGTGCGAATGTCGGAATGGGGACAACTCGGGATGTGGAGAGGGTCAGGTTTATTCGGGCGAGGGACGCGGTCTTATACCTACTTTTCATTCCCGATATGCACTATCGTCCAGTAGCGTTTCCCGGGGTTGTGGACTGCGGGGGAATACACAGGGTCAGGTTTATTAGCTGGCTTCTCATTGCTGATTTGCCCTCTCGAGGTCGAACCGAGGACAAGGGGTGCAGAGTCACACGCAACGTAAACCCCGCACGTTGATTCCGGGGATGGGCTTAGCGTCTATTGGTTGGTAGGGGCAAGGTCAGGCATGTTTGGTCAGGGGGTCATCGGCAAAGTGTCTCCTCCTTTCCAGCGTGGTGGATGATTTCTACTGTCAAGGCCTCAAGGGTGATGGGGATGGCTTTTGTAATAACCAACAGCCACTGACCTTAGCTGCCTCCAGTTTGTTTTCTTAACCTACAATACCAAGACACCCGTTACTATGCGTAAGTCCAATTTGACAATCACTGCATCTACCACTCTGACAATGTTAGCAACCCTCTCGCCAGTACACTTCTTCTCCCACGGCTCAACAATGATGCTGGGAGAGGAGTCCACATCAGCCAGCTACTGGAAGAAAGCAGGTGATCTAGCCCTGGCAAACAAGTTCAAGGGTGTTATTATGATGGTCAGTATTCGTATTTGGTACCATATCCTGCCGACGCGTGCTGACGAGACAGGGCGCACATTGGGATGCCATAGGCGATAAAATCGAAGTAGCTACTAACCCAGACCCTTCGAAGAGTCCAGTAGCATACGTCCATCCGTCAAAATACGTCGACTACAAACTCAATCCTGACCTCGCGACGGCCGAAAAATGCATCTCTCTCCTCCGAAACGCTGGTTTCGACGCTGGACCTAATCCCACGTTCGAATGGATCCACGACACGTATCTTATTCTCATCCGCATGTTTCCCAACGGCTGTCCTCCCACGACACTCATTTCCATGAACGCCCGCTTCGATCCTCACTACCACGTCAGTGTCGGGGCAGCTCTCCGATGTCTACGAGAAGAAGGCTATCTTCTCATCGGGTCAGGAGGTGCAGTGCACAACTTGTATCGAAACTACTGGCTACCTATGCTCAGACACTCCGACAACTTCGCCCAAGAACACCCCCCTGAGCCGTGGGCGCTCGAGTTCAGACAGGCAGTGGAGGATGTGATTACGCACAACTCTGGACCTCAGCTTCGGAGAGCGATGACACGGTTGATGAAGCATCCTCAGTATAGAGATGCTCATGCTACGGATGATCACTTCATGGCGGCTATGTTTGTGGCTGGTACGGTGGGTGATGAGGAGGATGAGGGTGTTTATGGGGAGCTTATGGCCGAGACGTGGGAGTTGACGAACATGTGTAATAGTCAGTTTACGTTTGGATCGTGGCCAAAGACACTTGGTGCGGCGGCTTGATTTTACTTCTAGTTACTTGTTTGGTAGATTTATTTGGTAGATTTTGTTTGAATACATGTTTGCATATATGTTTATTTGCCGTATATTTGGCTTATACCATAGGTCTGTGTGTGTCAATGTTGAGGATAGTAAGCTTGTCTCTTCTAAAAGACACACTTAGCCGTCACTTCGCTCTTTGTTATAATCATCAAGGACCACAAAGCACAGTAAAAAAGGCCAAACGACAATGATAAGTCAAAATGACAATGGCAAGTATTAGAATCAAGAGGTCTATTTATATTGCATCTATTCATATTGCATCTATCCATCTACCCTCCACCCTTCACCCATCTTCCACTCTCTAAGGCCCCTTTTCAGGAACAACAGGCAGCGCAACATAATTCTCAAACTTTGGCCCAAAATGAATATGGTTCGTTCCCTGAAACACCTCTTTCGATCTAAATTCCATGTCAGCTTATTCTGTCATCACGTAAAGCAGCATCTCTTACCTATCGACCGGATCACTGTGTAGGAAGATTCCCGACCCCTGGGTATCACCAGATGAAACCTCAAAGACAATCTTACCGCCCTTCTCAGCAACTACATTCGTAGGCCAAACCTCGATATCAACACTGTACACTTCGCCCTGGATGACAGGCTGGACATCTGCCTTTGTGTAGTTGCGGTGAGGTAGCCACTCCCTGTGCTTGTTGTGCTCTTTGTCTACCTTTCGAAGAGATGTCCGGAGCCAGCCTTTGCAGAGAGGGACGGGATCTCCAGCAGTTCCGGTATAAAAGACCTCTTTGCCCTCTGGGCCGATGTATCGGAGCGTGACGAAGAGATCAATGTCGCTGGGTGTAGGACCATCGGGGTCCGGGGTCACAGAAACGTTGAGGTGAGCGACGACATGTCCTGTGATCTCCGTATCGGACTCAAACGCTTTACTAGTGAATTGAATCACTTCGGGGTTCTCCAAAGTACCCAATGCTTTATATGAAAGCTTCTTTCTCCACTGGGGAGTCGCATCCGTGGTAAGACCAAGATCAGGCGTAAGGAAGAACTTGGTGTACTGGGTACGAGCGATAGGCCATTCACTCTCCTCTCTGCGAAGATATGCCTTCTCAGCTTCGGCGTCGTTATAGCCTACGTCACCCTTTCGTAGAACAAGACTGACAGGAGGCACTTTGCCTTCTTCTGACCAACCGACTCTGTCCTCGCCCTTGAGAAACGCATCAAGAAAACTTCGCTGGATCTCGACTTCTTCGTCGTAGTAGAAGGGTAGATCGTGTCTTCCGGTAATCATTCGGAGATACTTGAACTTGGATCCGGCGTGGATGTATCCTTCGATGTTGCCGCGGAGGTGAAGAAGAATACCTCCCCAGTTACCGACAGACAGAAGAGGGACCTCGATATCGCCCATGTCGTACTCCTTGGAAGCGTAGTAGGCCTCGTCTCTGAACCGGTTGATCTGGTTATCCTCGTTTTGATCCTGTCTGTTGGCAACAAGTTCCTCCTCTGGGAGATCACCCTCGAGGGTATCCTGTCCCCAATTACGAGCTGCTCTTCCAGGACGGCCATACTGGTTAGTGACGACCTGTCTATTCCACCAGAAGCGGATGAACGCATCGGAAAGAATTCCGCCGTGACGACACCGATCTCTGTAGTAATCAGACATTCCTTCCCAGGGCACAATCGCCGCAAGACCCTTGGGCTTTCGAGCAGCTACTCGCCATTGACTACCGGCGTAGTAGCTGATACCCAAAAGACCGACTTTACCAGACGACCAAGGCTGCTCAGCGGCCCATTCAACCACGTCACAAAAGGCCTCGCTTGTGCCTCTGGACATGGTATCGAGTTTTCCAGGTGATTGGCCGAGACCCCTTTCGTCGGCGCGGACAACGACATAGCCATGTTTGGTCCAGAAGCCAGGATCAGGGGTTTCCCAAGCAGAGTGTTCAGACCTATGGTTGGGATTCACCTCGGAGAAAGATGTAGGATGAAAACTGAAATCGTCAGTACGGTCGTAATGTGGAAGTCAAGCCTACATACTCTTTGTATTTCACATCCTTGCCATACGGCCCATATGTCACCAACACGGGGTATTGGCCTTTAGCCTGAGGTCGGTAGATGTTGCATCGTACAAGGCCCTGGCCTGACTTGAGGGTGACGGTAGCGTTTTGCTCGAAAACATAGGGAAAAGAATTTTCGTCTACGGTGTAGATATCTTTGATGGGATTAGGCATGGTTAATGATGAGGCTGTCTGTGCGTCTTCAGAAACCTTGACGATGCAGGGACTTTTCAGCTATCTTATTGACTTGAATAGCTTTGCAAACAAGATTAATGTGCTCAATGCTCATTCACCCATTGAATTGTGTCATGGCTCTTCTTGTCATATTTTCCTCCCCTTCGTGTCGGGTCCGCGCCCTCATTCCCGAGGGGCCCGATGCCGATGGGGAGCGGGAGATGTGGTCGGCTGTGGGGTAAAACATGGGGAAGAAAATACCTGGATTGGTCTGGACAAGGAAGAGACGGAGCTGACGTGTCTCGGCTGTAGAGGTATGGCTGTTGATGGTGATATGGAAGATAAATGGTTGCTGTTCTTATACCAGTGTCACCCTTCATCGATCGGCATTGCTAGTATATTGCTCCGTATCTATCATCGAACTCGGAACACTTTCTTCATCGTCTATCAACCACTGCCGTAGAAATCGAAGTTATGGCCGAAAAGGATAATTTAAAGATTCTCATCGCCGGCGCAGGTTCGTATTTTGTAGCGTGAAGTGTACTCTGTATTAACACGTCTATAGGAATTGCAGGACTCACTGCTGCCTTGGGATTGCGTCAACAAGGTCATGAGGTCATTGTATGTTAGTCACTACTACTCGCTTAACTAATGCTAACATTCCAAGCTCTTTGAAAGATCAAGGCTAGCCAAGGAAGTTGGCGCTGCTATTCACCTCGCGCCGAATTGTCATGGCATATTGAAGAGATTTGGCATTTGCCCTGATACTTTTGGAGCCAATCCTGTTCATGGAGTACTACAATCTCTATTCGTACATTGTCAATTTACTAACCTGTACAGTTTGCCCAGCACGACGCTCAGGGAAATTTATTAGCGGAAATTCCATTGACTCAAGCACTCTCTATCTGGCAGCACGTGAGTCTCCGAATCCTTCCTGGAGAATACTTCCTGACCTACCTAGTCTTGGCTTCTCTCCCATAGGGTCTCACTACACGAAGCACTCAAGACAAAGGCTACTGAAGTTGATGGGCTAGGTCCACCGGCTGTTATCCGCACGTCTTGCCGTGTCGTGGAAGTAGATGTTGCTACTGCTACTGTTACTCTCGATGATGGGACAACCGTTTCGGGAGATCTTGTTCTTGGAGCAGATGGTGTCAGCGTAAGTGAGTCACCAGCAAGGGTGAACATAAACTAAATCATGAACAGTCCGTGACCCGCAGAGCTGTTGTTGGTGATCAATTGAAGCCCTTTGGCTCTGGTAAAAGTGCGTTTCGATTTATGGTACCTTGCAACTTGGTCAAAGACAATCCCGTCACGGCGCATCTTGCACAACATCAGGGGATTCTTCGAATGTGGAACGGCAAAGATCGAAGACTCGTCATGTATCCATGCTCCGACAACACCATCATGAACTTTGTCGGCATTCACCCGAGTGAACTGACAGCTAGTGTCAAGGGCGAAGGTATGTTTTCCGTGCTGTTTGTTGACGTGTCTGATTGTTGTAGGATATAACCGTGGAGCGAGTCGTGAAGTATTGCTCGATGTTTACAAATCCTTTGGGCCAACCGTCAAGGCTCTCTTGGAAATGGTTGATGTGTCCGAGCTTAATGTTTGGACTCTTCTAGACATGGATCGTATTCCAAGTTGGGTTAACGGCCGTCTTGCTTTGATGGGAGATGCTGCTCATCCGTTTCTTCCTCGTAAGTTTGATACATCAAAGGAGTAGTAGAGCTTGACTGACCATTGAACAGACCAGGGGCAAGGAGGTATAGACTGTTTGATACCTGCTATGTTTACATTGACTGACTCTTCACAGGCGCAATTGCTATCGAGGACGCTGCGTCGATCTGCGCCCTTTTGCCATTAGGAACACGCCCAGACGATATCCCTGAGCGCCTAGCACTTTACGAGAAGCTTCGTGATGAGAGAGCTCACAAAGTCCAAGAACTCACTAGAATCGCGGGAGCCGACCTCAATGACAAGAGCCGAGGCACTTTCAATGGTATGTTTGATCATCGAGACATCGAGTTGATGTGCTGACAATCTCAGCTATGGAGTTTACCAACTTCAACTTTGGCCATGATGAATGGGATAACTCTACACACGCTTTAAGAAAGCTTCTTTGGTCTAAGAATGGACCTGTCTACTGGCGCTCCCCTATGTCGTTCGGACCTTTGCCGAGCCCTCGTCAGAACCACTTTGGCCAACCGATCCCGGGCCGAGACGCGAGATTTCTAACGCATTCGGTTCGATTCAAGACATCTGCAACTAAACTCAAAACGTTACTGCCAGAGGGGTTCAGTTTCACCAGCCCAGGCACGATCGCAGAGGCAAGTTTTGGAATGACCGAACTTGACAAACTTGATTGGCTTGGAGGTGGTGGCTATAGATTCTTTGGGTTCTGGATCCATGGAGTCGAGTACCGAAAGAGTGATGGGACTATGGTCAAAGGGTCATTTCTACCAGTTCTTTTTGAGAATCTAGCAGATCCCATTTTGACTGGGAGAGATGAACTAGGGATGCCGAAACTCTACAGCGATATTGATGTGTTTACCGAAGGATCAACGACAAGAATATCGTGTAGCTGGAGAGGTACGAAGTACGTTAGCCTCCAACTACATGGCATACAGGACGGATCGTCGAACGAAACGACAATCAACGGAGCAAACGGAGATACAAAGAAGGATTTCGATGATGGAAACACTCTGGTGTACAGATCACTTCCCAGTGTTGGCAGCCGAGGAGCTTCTGACGCAGCGTACCCAGTCATCATTCGGGAGAATGCATCACAAACGCCAAAGGTGGTAGAAACGATAAAGCGTGGTTCTGGTGCTTCGATTGATTGCCAGCCGGGAACCTGGAAGACATTACCTACACTGCATCATATTGCTTCATGGTTTGCAGAGATGCCAATCTACAATGTTGGCTGTGTCAAGGTAGAGGAGGGACGGGGGGTGGATCCTATGGCTCATGTTGAGAGGGTTGAGTGAGTAGATGTGGTAAGGGAGGAGTTTGCAGTGCGATTCATTATCTATTTCGTGTAGCATGTTCCTCATAATGATCTAAGTGTCTGCGTACGGAACACGTCTTGATTAAGGGGATTACTACAGTCATAAATAACTGAGGAACATCGACATTCAAGGCATCAGTAAACAACATCCGTTAAATTCCAGGCTATACCGTACAAAAACCAGATCTCACCCAACAAGTTGGGCCAGTAAACCAGACAGTATTACCCATCGGACTTTGACAATTCTTCATTCAGTGAAAAATGGCCGGAGTAGATCGTGATCATCATGCCCGACACACTTCTAGCAAACAACATCTAGGGGACCACCGGATGCAATTCCACCACCGGGTTCGATTTTAACCCCGCAAAGAGTCATTTCTAATTCTCCCCGAGTTTAGTTTTCCCAGTGGAGCATGAGGGGGGTCACATGGTGGTCCACCATGGTAGTAGATCCAAGGATCATACTCCAGACGTGGCTCAGGCCGATGAGAAATCGGGAGTCTTGTCCACATCCCGAGCCCCCTCATCTTGGTTACTCCAAGTTTGAGGGCATTAAAGAATGCTGGAACTAAACCAACTAACAGTATAAATCTATTCTATATTTGAAAGCTGAGGCACAAACTAAAACAAGATCCTGGTTCATCATCATCTACTATTCACCATGGCTCTCCAAGGCAAGCTCAGGCACCCCAACCGCTTCATCACCACGCACAACAGCGAAGGAAAAGCAATCCTAGACACCTCAATCAAAGTAGAAGCACCATTCTACAGCCTACCCAAAGGAGAAGCCGCCTTTTCCCAGGCATTCGTCACAGATGCATTTCCCACAACACTCACCAATGACGCCGATCTAAACACCTACCGCGCATTCCTCAAAGACCCTCCAGGCCTTGTAGTCAACCGCGGAACAGTGCTGCGATATGTAGACATGCCTCCCGGTGCTTTATCGCCAATGCACAGAACTGTCAGTCTTGACTATGGCGTTGTGCTTGAGGGTGAGGTAGAGCTTGTTCTGGATTCGGGGGAGACCTCTGTTTTGAAACGAGGGGATGTCTGCATTCAGAGGGGGACTATGCATGCTTGGAGGAATGTTAGTGAGACGGAATGGGCGAGGATGCTGTATGTTTTGCAGCCTTGCAAGAATGTTGAGGTGGATGGTGAGGAGTTGAAAGAGGAATATGGTGGTATGAGCGGTGTAAAGGCGTCAGATTAGGTTGCCTGTTATCCGGGTTTTGAAATAGTCGTAAAGAGAGAATCTTTATACATCACCTTGGTCGATGGTTGAATGTGATTCAGGTCCATTCATCTACTCTCCTTGGTGTTTTTCTAGAGACATAGTTGCTGCATTTATTCTTTCAAGTACGCGATATTTCGAGAAGAGTATCTTTGGACGCTGGAGAAAGGCATGAAATCACACCAAGCAAGCAGTGTCATGTTCATGCATAAAAATGAATCTTGCTCTTGAGCCACTCTTATCTACCGTGTCTAATGAGTCCACTAGTCCACCAGATCTGATGTACTCGTCTCTAAGCTCTCCACCTTCTTCTTTGGCTTCCCTTTGATAAAGAAGGAAGACAAGAACATGAGCGCTCCGATACAGGTGTAGAATATCCACATGTTTCGCAAAGCACTAACATACTCTGCCTTATTCGGCGTCTCTGATTCTCCTCCATGCCCTGCTGTCAATTTACCTCCTGTGATTCCTCTCTGAATCAAAACAGTTCCAGCAACGATGGAGACGGATGTGAATAGACTCCGGAGGAAGGAAAATGCCGACATGGCTGCAGCAACGTCCCTCTGACGAGTATGAGTCTGCAAGGAAATCATGGGAGTTTGGAACAGCAGCCCAGCTCCAACACCGGTTAGGATCTGGAAAGGGATAATTTTCCCCCATTCAAGATTGGGTCCGAAGCTGATGAATAAGCCGGTGCCCAGGGTCATGACAAGTGTACCGCCTGTGATCAAAATAACATAGTTACCTGTCTTGCGAACAACCAGCCCTCCAATCATTGTCACAGCTGACATTGGAAGAATGAGGGCAAATAGTGTAACGCCTGACATGATTGGCTTGAATCCAAGTACTACCTGGAAGTACAGCGGTAGAAAAAAGTCGTAAGAGATGAAAGCAAAAGAATGGAGGCATGATACTGCAAAAGAGGCAAGGTTCGTCGAGCTCTGGAAGATCCGGAATGGAATAACAGGGCTCTTTGCAAACTTTGCCTCCCAGACCATGAACAGGGCGAGAATAGCAACACCAAAAATTATGAGGCAGAGCACCATGGGCGAATCCCAAGGTGCAAGCCCGCCAGAGCCAGCCTCAAGACCGTAGAGAAAGCAGATTGTGCCACCAATGATGAGAAGAAATCCGATCCAGTCAAGGCTGCGAAGTCCTTGAGCTAGAGGTTCTCTCTCATGGGTGATTTTTAGTTTGAAAAAGAGAACCAGCAAAGCGATTCCGTCAAAGGGGAGGTTAATGTAGACTGTTTTCTCGGGTCAGCTATGTAACACAGACGTTGATGTGGTTGAACTTACAACACCATCGCCAGCTGACGGCTTGGGCAAAGACACCTCCGAGGACGGGACCTACAGCACTGGCAATTCCGAAAACAATTCCTGTCATGCCATAGTACTTGGCTCGTTCCTCGAGAACAAACAGGTCGCCTATAATGATCGTCACAAGCACCATCGAACCACCACCTCCAAGCCCCTGGATAACTCTCCCGATTATAAGCACAATACTCGAATCAGCCAGCGCACAGACTAGACTCCCGGCCATGAAAACAGCAGCAGCTGTCATTATCGTCCCTTTTCGACCGAATATATCCGACAGCTTCGCCCAGATAGGTGTGGAAGCTGTGGTGGAAAGAGTGTATCCGCTACCGATCCAGGCATAATCTCTAGCAGAGACGTTAAGCTGCTGAGCGATAGTTGGTAAAGCCGTCGATATAATAGTGATGTCAAGAGCGCCGAGGAATAGAGTTAGGCATAGAGATAGCATGATAAGTCGGCGTTGCCATTTTTCCAGCGGTGGTGGTCGATACGATGCTCCGGTTTCGATGGGCTCGAGACGAGAGCCAATTGCGTTTTTCTCATTAAGCTCTTGGTCATTTTGGGGGGTTTTCATGTTTGTGTTGGAGTATGAAGATGGAATGGAGCAGAGGGAAAATGTTGATTAAGGGTTGACATGAGCTGTGGACATGAGACACGGGTCAATGGTATTCTAATCCCTGATAGTTAGCTGGACCAAAACCCCTGGATTCGGTTGACTTCGGTTCGTGGATGTGAACCGAACCGAGGGGGCCGGGGGGGTTTGGATGGTGAGGGGAGTCACACCCAGCTTGCCACGGGTAGAAATGCCAGGACGGATGTAATAATGCGTTGGAAACTATTGGTTAGAACCAAGGTCCATAGTGTTTTAAATGTAGATTTGTGCTAGTGTCACGGTGGAGGAGTTATGTTACGGTTGAAATGGGAGTCTGCCTCAGCTACTTAACTTCTATGTGTTGGCTTGACAACTTAGCATGGTGATCTTTGCAAAAACGAGACCTGGAGCTTATTACTAGTGGCTGGGAGTTTCTCTCGCAGGATCTCGAGTTCTTCTACATGGCCAGATACTTGGGACCGCAGATAGTAAATCAAACTATATATATTAAGGTTGTATTCTAGCGATCTACAGTAATGTACGTAGGTATTAACATTATAGATATTTATCTGTAAGGTAAAAGAAACTCGCCTAACTTATGTTGATGTTGTATTTTCTTTCTCTTAACTTGACCGGTTTCTTGATACGATGTTGTGACAGTCGGTTACCCTGGGGTGGTTGGCAAACACCACATCTTTGTTGTTCCTATGGCCATATTCATATTTAATATTCTGTAAGCTTGTCACTCGAAATTAGAAACGTTTTTAAGCTATAATATAGCAAACCCTAAAGTGCTGTCAACGAAATGGGGCTGGTAGCTGTTGGCTAAATCATCAGTCACTTGTGCCTCGTCGGCTTGGACAAGTCCATTAGTCAAAAACACGACACAAGTTGACAATCATGAATCATTATGTTCCTTCAAATAGAATGGTAGGGGTGTTATGTTAGTTGTATTGTCTAGGACAGAACTAAAAGTCAGAGGCGTACACCTTCATTAATCCATCAATACGAAGCGAAGCATTAAAACCATCGACTCATATTTGCCCACAGACCACATATACAAAGGTAATTGATCACTTTAGTCTTTTAAAACTCATGATAACATTCCCAGAACCTTCTAAACATCGACCAGTCACCCGTTGAACTAAATATCCACAAACGGCAGAATCACTCGGCTTGGATACTCCCCACCAAAGTGAATCGTATGCTCCCCCTTATTTTTCTCACTATCCGGTCTAGGCTTTGAGAAGGCAGTAACTTCTGTAAACCCAGGATACTGTCCGAGAACATCAACCTGTATGCTCTCCCCCTCTTGGTAATCCACGCCCATGGCCCAGATACCAATCTCAAGCTTGACTACTTCACCAGCTGGAACCTTTTGAACCTCGTCGTGGGGATGGAAAGGAAAATTCTCGTGGAGTGACTTGCTAGCGTCGATTTTACGCTGGGAAGCTCGGAGAATACCCATTGAGCCGTTGTGAAGAGTCAGACTTATGCGTTCCTTGTCGGACATTTCAGAGATGGACTTGACAGGCGTGCGTTCGATTGGGAACTGGAGGTGGCTCAGTTCATTACCACTCTTATCGAGTTTTCTCAATTGCACAAAGACAACCATGTCATCAAGGGCTTTGCAGCTCATGTAGAGCTCAATCTTGGGGATGCCGATAAGACGAGAGGCCTTTTCGAAAATGTAGCGGAACTTGGCGATCGACTGGCGGTCTTCCGAGTTGTAGACGACAGTTCCGACTGATGAAGGAGTGGTGTTGAGGAGATGACCGTCAGGACCGAGATAGAGTGAGCGGTAGTCAGTGTTTGGCACGGGGAAGTCAGGCAGCTCGATGTTCTCCTTGACTTTGCCCTCGTCGAACTGAAGAGTTGCCCAGCGAACACGGGGTGTCTTTTCCCAGTCGTTGTCAATACCCTTGAGATACTTGTCAAAGAACTCCTACAAAATTATTAGTTAGGCAGGCGAAAGAAGGTGAAAGGAGACTACTAACCTTGAGCTCTAGATAGCTTTCCTCAACGGCATACAGTTCAAACCACTCTTGTCGACCACTCCATTTAATCCACTTCTTGTCAGTGTTGGTCTGCATCCAACCTCTAACAGCGCCCATTGTATGGATCTGGCTGAGATCAGATCCTGTGATGAAGCAAGGAATATTGATTTTACTCATGTCAACACGCTTGTCGTTCCAGTAGGGTCCAGCCTGGGGACTTCGACGGATCATCTCTGCAAAGTCTTCCACGCCGTGCTGACCCTTGATAACCAGTGTAGTGATAAGGTCGAAATTGCTCATGGTGAACCATCCTCCTCGACAGAACTGCTCCCGGAAGATATCGCCGCTTCCTTCCCAGGGGGCGATGGCCTTGAGAGATGGAGGGTTCTGAGCAGCTGCTTGCCACTGCATAATGGCCAGGTATGAGTTACCCGCCATACCCACGTTTCCGTTGCACCAGGATAGCTTGGCCAGCTCCTCGATACAATCGTGAGCGTCCTCTGCTTCTTGCGAGCCCATGCATACTGAGTCGCCATCACTGTCTCCAGCACCGCGAGCATCGATGTTGGCAATTGCGTAGCCACGAGCAACCCACCAAGCCGGATCCAGACCTTCGAATTTCTCAAGACCACTGACGTCGTCCTTTGTCAGGCAACAAGCCCAGACGCAGACGTTGAAGATCATGTCAAGCGCCGAGTATTTCTTTCCATAAGGTGACCAAGCGATAATGACAGGGACCGTTTCGGAACCGGTTGGACGGTACACGTCGGCATAGAGACGGCAGCCATCACGGACCAACAACTCGACATCATGGTCGATGCGGATGTCAGAGTCAAGTGTACGGGCACCGAATGGCGCTGAACCTTTCCTGAGGACTTCAGTCTTGCCAATGGTTGGCTTTACGTATCCATTGGACCCAACTTCGGGTTTGCCCAAGGGCTTGAACGCAACCTGGACGGGGGCCGGCATGGTTGCGGGCGTGAGTGAGGACGTTTATAAAGGGAGAGTAGTGTATGCTTGGTACTGTAGTGTGTGCAATTTGTGCTAAGGACGAAATGGGAGAAGAGGGTAGCAAGTTTGATGATTGGTAAGGATGGAATGAGGTAAGATGATACCAGTAAGACAAGGTTGGGCAGTGATGCTTTATGATAACCATGTGAACCATAGCTTTCAGCACACCTTGACGAAAAATGTCCAGCAACTGGAGTAGTTGGAGGCAACTTGCCGAGGCCTACCCCCATCTATCCCGCACCGGTTCTCACCCGACGTGGTCCCCGTGGTTCCCATGGCCCAAGCCATCCAACGGATCGACCGAGAACATAATAGCAGAGTTATTCTGCCGGGTGCATTTGCGGGGGTGCATCGTGTCCTTCGACTCGCGGGGGATGATATGGAGAAGATGGCCTCACGAACCGAACCGATGTCGCCCGACCCCGTCACAACCCCCCTCCCGTGATCATCTTTCTGGAGCGGCTAATGTTAGCCACCCGAACGTTACCATGCCCGAACCGACTTAATTATGGAGACCAAGATACCGTGGATGCCATCGTTGAGAGCCTTCATAAAGGCCGAGATTGATTTCGAAAGTTGGAGATTCAAACCAGCATCAATCAACTACTTGATCATTTTCAACACACAACCTGAAGAATACAAGAGCAATCAACCTCCTCATCACTCTCTTTTCAAACCCCAACATCACTACAAACACAAACAGAGCACAATGGCCACCTCAACCCAGACCGTCGCAGCCCGGTTCGAGACAAAGGATCTCGTAACCTTTGACACCAACGTCACCTACGGCGACTGGCGTGACGAGTTCCACCAGAATGGATGTGTTCTTATCAAGAATGTCCTTGACAAGGAGCGTGCCCAGTACTACTGCGACAAGCAGATTCAGTGGCTCAAGAACTTCGAGCTTGGCTTTGATGAAAAGGACCCCAGCACTTTCACCGCCGATCACCTCCCTGTCAGCTTCAAGGGTGGCATGTACTACGGCTACGGGGCGCCCCACGAGAAGATGGCCTGGGAGGCCCGCACAGAGCCCAAGGTTGTTGAAATCTTTGAGAAGCTATGGGGAACTAAGGAGCTCATCACTTCCTTTGACGGCCTCAACGTCTCCATGCCTAACCGCAAGGATATCTCATGGAGTCCCTGGCCTCACTGCGATCAGAACCCTGAGAGGTTGGGCATGCAGGCTGTACAGGGGCTTATCAACTTTGCTCCCAACGGTCCCAAGGATGGTGGCTTGATGTTGATGAAGGGTTCTTCCAAGCTTTTCAACGAGTTCTTTGCCCAGAAGCGTGAATCTGCTGACCATGAGGATGCTCCTCCACCCGAGATCAAGTATATGGATCTTTTCATCTTCAGCAACAAGGATGTCAAGTGGTTCGAGGACAGAGGCTGTGAGATGTACAAGGTCAACATGGACCCCGGTGACCTTGTTCTCTGGGACTCTAGGTATGGCTCCTGTTCAGATTTTGGGAGATGACATTGAAACTTACCCTGAGTAGAACCATGCACTATGCTCGCTTCCCTGAGGGTGAACAGATCAGACACGTCCAGTACGTCTGCATGACCCCCAGGAAGTTCGCCACAGATGAAGCCCTCGAGGCCAAGAAGTACTGCTTTGAAAACTTTATGGGAACCACGCACTGGCCTCACTGGTACGTGACCACATCACTGACAGTCTTCGTCACGAGCATTTTCACTAACCTGACGTAGCAACATCCGCATCGCTGAGGAGAAGCCCAAGAGAAATGGAGAGGTCTGCCCCAAGTACAGGTCAGAACCGTTCGAGAAGCCTATTGTAACGGATCAGGTCCTGCGTCTGGCGGGTATCAAGCCTTATACAGAGTGATTGATTAGCATGATGTTTCTTGTATTTAAATAGTGCATCCATACAAAATACGATCTATTTGCACGACTTTCTCTACTTCGTGATATCATTCAGTGAGCCCGATGATCCTTTAACGAGGCTGGGTGTAGGCCAGTCATTCCCTAGATGGTTCTGGGCTTTGTCAATTGTCTCGTGTACTCAATTAGTTGAGGTTAGAGTCCTGGCAGAGATTAGAACTCCCGTGTGTTGGTCACTGCTGGCTTCCACTTGAACCTGAGATTGCATGGGATTGGACCTAAGCCGCGAGCCCATTTCCTACTCAGTCAAGTGTTGGTCTGGCGCTGTGACGGGGTTCTTGTCTTCAGTTGTCTGAGATTGGCGAGACTGGTGCTGACCACTTTATCATCAAGCACATATCGAAGGCTTTCTCCGAAATGCTATACTTGAGCTGAGCCTCTAGCAGATACTTCCCTCTACCCAGTCGAACATGCGAGTCAACACTATCATCATTGACTGAGTTGGAGTAGACACCGCCTGAGCATTCAGTCCGAATGAAACTAGACTCGGCACTGCTCTCTTCGCAGAACCACCAACAATCCAAGCCATGACCTGTCCCGAGAGGGCCATCTTCAACCACAACAACTCGGTTCTCTTCGCTTCGGGTGTCAAGACTCGCCACGAATGCATCATTCACCACTATCACTTGGCACAGACACAAGCTCTACTTACCGATACTGGGGCTTGCGTGTGATAGGCTATTGACATCAATGCTAGCCTCAACCATACTCCAGGGTCCCCAGTTCAATTTCGTGGGGAATTACAGTTCCCCACCATCACCGCGTAACCATTCCCGACTTTACCAAGCGGGGGCAGAGAATAAGGTATGAGAACCCTGCATAGAGTTTCTCATCCCCTTACCCTCGGATCAAGCTTGATCAATCATCTTCCCTACAAAGGTCATCTCATCGAACCGAGAGCTCGGTTCGGTTTAAAACCAATCCGAAAATCGCGGGGGGCAGGGGGCAATGCCAATGGAACAAGGGGTAGTCCAGACTCTCGATTCCCATTGCTTAGCAGAGCCCTAGCCTTGGGTTGGTTCATATAAAACGGGATGTGGTCCTCATCCTTTCTGCCAAACTAGGGGGAAAACGCGGCGGGGGCTTTCAACAAGTCCATGGCTGCCATTTCGGTTGACTAGCGTTAAAGCCAAGATGTGAGAGAGCAAAGTTGCGATGGCGGGGAAAAACCACTACCGTGACAAAGTTGGAAGTGTGATCATCTCGAACTGATGTAGGGGCTTAGCCTTTTGCCATCCAAGTTTGTTTCTTATCCCAATAGGGCTAGGCGTTGTCTATAAAGACATTGTCAATACTAACGTTTTCTATAAAGACATCAAGATCTGTCTGGTTCCAAAATCGAAACTTTTGGACCATCATCAACAGGTCTTTCTTCACTCAACCGCTAAGAAAAAAAACACCATCTTCTTTCACCATGGACACTAAGCAAAGTTTCAATCATGTCGAGCGGGTCGACTTGGATTCTTCTGAGGCGATTCACGTCACCAAGTCTAAGCTCAGTGTCAGCGGTACTGTTAAGCTCACTGCTGGGGCTGTCATCTACATTCCCACGCCGACAGCTGACCCACGAGGTATGGTTTGATGTTCAAGAAATAGAGGCAGGATGATTCTAATGACGACAGACCCTCTGAATATGAAGATGTGGCAAAAAGGCCTTGTTCTGGTTGTGATTTCGCTCTGTGAGTTCCCATCTTCCAACGCCTTAGTTAACCATCTAATCATCTCCAGTCTCTACCATTGGCCTTGCACTTGTTTCCGGCTTCGGCGGCCTCTTGGGATTCTACATCCCCGATTATGCCGCAGCTGGTAAAGGTTACGCCGATATCACTCATCTTATGACATATCCTACTCTGTTCATGTAAGTCTTCTCAACTCCCTCACTGCACACATCCGCTGACATATACTTCTTCACCAGGGGTATCGGAAACCTCATCGGCATGCCAATTGCCATCGCTGTCGGTCGACGTGTCGTTCTTCTCGGAGCCACTACAATCATGATTGTCAGTGCTGGGATTTGCGCGGGTGCACAGAACTACGAATGGCATCTTGCTGGACGTATGGTTCTCGGTCTGGCCGCTGGCCAGAGTGAGGCTCTTGTTCCCATGATCACCCAGGAAATTTTCTTCCTCCATGAGCGCGGTACTTTTCTCATGGTCCAGCAGACGATTCAGACAATCGCCACAGCCGTGTTTGTCATTTTCGCCGGTCCCATCGCCGGTGCTATCACCCCCAGTTGGTGGTACGGTCTCGGTGCCATTCTCTCCGGTCTCTCTTTCGTTCTCGCCTTTTTATTCGTCCCCGAGACAAAGTACGACAGATCCCATGCTGCTTTCCAGGGTATTGAGGGCGAGACTAGCACGGGTGATGACAAGGAGGCTGTTTCTGTCTGCACCCATCGTCCCGTGCTTGATCTTATCAACTACCAGCCTCGCACATTCCGCTCTGATATGAGACTGTGGATTGGAGAGCCTGAGTGGAAAAAGGCAATTGAGATCTTTGTTGTAAGTGAAGCTTGAGTCTTTGGTGTATGTGACAGTTTGCTGACCCAGTATTCTTTGCAGCAATCCTTTAGTCTTCTTCTCTTCCCAAATGTTCTCTGGGCTCTCTGCCTCAACGGTCTTACTCTTGGTGTCAACATTGCCATTGGTACGACTTATGGAAACATTGTCACCCAGCCTCCCTACAACTGGCCTCAGGCTTCTGCGAGCTATGTCAATGCCGGACAGATTGTTACATCTCTGGTTGCCCTTCCCTTTTTCGGATTCGGCTCGGACAAGCTCATCAAGTACTTTGCCAACAAGCGAGACGGTATTCACGAGCCCGAGATCCGCCTCCTCCCTCTTATCTTGCCCATCATCGTCGGCGTCTTCACGGCCGTTCTCTATGGTCTGGGTGTTGTTCACCAGTACCACTGGTTCGTCTACATCTGGGCCGTGGCCGCATACTTCTTTACCTTTGTGGGAGCCAACATTGTGTCCATCACCTACCTTCTTGACAGTTACCCTCAGCGAGCTGCTCCTCTGTTGATCATCATCTGCGCTTTCCGTGGTATCATGTCTTTCGGAGTCAGCTACGGCATCGCACCTTTCATTGAGCAATCTGGATACGATGGTGCTTTTGGTGCCTTTTCTGGTCTCACTGGTGCTTTTGGCATTATCGGAATCCCAATCTTTATCTGGGGAAAGCAGATTCGAAGATTCACTAGCAAGTGGGCTACTGATAAGGACGAGTAAGGGATTTGATAATGGGCGTTGGACCTGCAGGGTCTGGGATTTAAAGAGTGAGGAACATCAGCTTTGAGGTGTTTTGGCAGTGGTTATTGCGAGGCATGCAACTGGTAGACAGATCTGGAGTCGAGACAGTCTAGTAATTGCAGACTATATTATACAATCGCTTTGTTGGTTTTTGGATCTTGAAGTTAATTGAAATGAGAAAAGTTTGTCGGCTTTTGCATGACTTGGATCAACCATTTGCTTGTATTCCGATGAAACATTTGCTGATGGTAGTGTGCATCGCCTCTGCTCTACAGTCCAGCCGTTTCCCCCTATCAACCTCAGGAACGTTACAGTTAGTAGACAAAAGTCTGACCCCACCGACACGCACATATTAGCAACGCGACGCGATCGTGACTACCCCTTTATTTTATTTCTCTTCTATATTATTACCATAATGCCTCTAGAACGTAAGTTTAGAAAGCGCCCCAAAGGTGGTTAGTTTTCCCCGGAAGCAAAAGGAGCAATGCTAGCCCTTTTGCATCATAGTTTAATCGCTCGGCTCGTGCTGTCGCGGACCAGTTCGGCACCGACTATACGTGTGTCACTCGAATCTTCAATCGCTTTTAATAGACCGGCTCCGTTGAAAATAAACCAAGAAGTGACCGGCCTAATAAGCCTTTAAAGGCCGAAAGAGTTACACTATACGTACAATTCGGAAAAATCGCCTTATAACCCATGACGCCCTTATTAATAGCTTAAATAGTCAGGTATTACCCCTCGAACTGCTGCTCTTTATTACAAGCGCAAACAAAAAGCTCTCGAGAGACCATGTAACGGTCCAACTAAGTATATTGACAACTAGCTGGGCGACTGCAACGAGTATCCTAAAGTTGAGGAAAGAAAGAAGGAAAAGGAAGGGAAAGGAGGTAAAGAGGAAAGGAGGTAAAGAGGAAAGGAGAGGTAATATGCGGGAAGTTTCCGGCTGCCAGGGGTTCAGCTCTTAGTGGTCAAGTCGAGTGCGTAGGCCGAGACCCTCACGGGCTCAGCCTGTTACTGTTAGATTCTGTTGAACATTGACAAGAAGTAACTTCATGTAAGCAGCATGTACTTAACATCTATAACACTAGATCGTGCATATGCAAAAGACAGGACCGAGATATGGCCTTCCCGGAGATATGCAAAGTCATACCTAAATATAGGAGATATCTTGGGTATATAAGGATGGACTGTCCTGAGAGAATCCAGACAGAAAACAAGAACAAATACACACAAGAAACTGGCACATCATTTGCATCTTGGATAGAGTGACGAATCTGACAGAACTCATACGCTGTGTACGTCTGGCGTGGGCAGTAGTATCCCAGCAGCAGATTCGGGACTGTTTGAAGTCACTTGAGCGTCGCTGCGAGCCTGCATTCGGGAAAGGGGTTGATATATAAAGTATTAAAGAAGAAGAATAGGGTTTTCGACATATCCCTTATAATTAAGTATAACCTTGAATAGGTCTGTGAAAATCTAGTAACCTTACCTCGAAGGTTTCCTTTTTAGTCCCCCCTAAAAACTTATATATGTAAAATCTAGTTGTAATGACATCTGCTTACATGAGATTCTATCATTGCTATTATTCAACAGTAGTATTAGAGGGTTAAGAGCTAATTCTGCTTATCTCATATATTAAAGTTGTGTCTATCGCGATGTGGCCGTTATGCGGGGTGGTCATTATGTAAGTTTGTAGGTATTGGACCTTACTCAATCTCAAGTACGTACCTGCCTGTACCGGCCACCTAACATCACCACAGTAAATCAGCCGTGGTCGATTCCCGATCCCCACTCTCTGTAATCACCCAAATCCTTAGTGGCTCACTTGGCCTTCAACCTAGACTCCCTCTGTAAATCTGTAACTTGGCCAAGGCCCGAGCTTTCAGGCTGGGGGCTCACTGAAGGATCCCGAAAGCGAGTGAGGGGGAGTTGAGCCGGGGGCAAGCCACAGATTGGTCGGCATATTATCATCAACCCTCCTTGATCACCCCTCTTCCCGATATTTCAAGACACCTCAACCCTTACTCACTACCAACGGACGCACGTCAAACCAACCTCACCGTTCTTGCTGTTTACTGACATGGACTCAATGGAAACCGTAGATGAGATCCTCGTCGGTGAAATCCAACCGATACCCTCACCACGACCTCCCCGTTCAAAACGTGGTCGTCTATCCCTCGCTTGCACACAATGTCGGAAGCGCAAAGTCCGATGCGACGCTTCAATCCCCAAATGTCGGAACTGCGTCCTGCGCGGCGACCCTTGTGAGACCTTTGACCCACGTCATCCTACTGGTCCCGCCGTGAGACGATGGCCTTCTAAGGACGGCTCTGGAGCCATGACCGGAGTCGAATCAGTCCATCGTCGTCGTCACTCTGTTACTGTCAGCGAGCCCAGTTCGACAAGTTCTCTCAGTGCTCAGCCCGAACAACCGCATCTATTCACACACGCCACTACGGATTTGAGACAACCATCCTGGGTCGAAAGAGCCTACCATGAGAACCAGACTCCGCAGGACCTTGGTGCAAACTCGCAATCAGATGATAGCCCAGACATTATTATGAGAACTGACGATCATTCTGGTCGAGTCAAGGTAAACGACCCAAACCATACACAGTATTTTCCAGACTGACCTTTCCCATAGTACCTGGGTGCAAGTAGTCTTCAATGTCTTGGTAGATTTGTCGACTTGTGCTTTGAGAGACAAGGCCTCGAACCCATAGGAGCTTCTTTCAGTTGGGGCATGGTCTACTCCGAAGAGTTTAAGATGCCTCTCATAGCTAGTCTGCCTGATCTGCCGGCGTTGGCTACCATGGAACCCTGGATAAGGACCTTTTTCGAACGCATATACCCTTTCATCCCAGTCGTCGAGAAACAGGTCTTAATGTCTGACTTACTTCGCCTTTCAGAGCTCCAGCGCACAAACGGTGGTTCTCTACATCAAGTCCTCAAAATGAACGACGTTCCAGTCATTGTTGGCATCTACTGTATTCTTGCGATTGGAATAGATGATTCACAGGACACGGTTTCAGAGCTGGCAATACCCTTCCTTACCGGCGCCTACCACCTGGTTGGCCACTTGATTGGTTCGCCATATATAGAGTCAGTACGATCTCTGCTTTTACTCTCTGTTGCTCTACGTGGAAGAGGTAAAGAGGGCCAAAGCTGGCAGATCCTTGGTCAAGCCATTCGCATTGCTCATTCCATTGGCCTGCATCGACGAGCCTCGTTTCATTCATCTCGTAACGCGACAGCAAAGTCAGACGCTACCAACACAAGTGGCGATGTACAAGTCAGGCTTTGGTGGGCTTGTTATGGATTGGAGAAGCTCATGGAGCTGGAGACTGGACGACCGTCGGCCATCTCGGACTTCGATTGCGACCAGTCACTGCCCGACAGCAAAGCTCGCCAAGAATACCCCTACTTCACTCGATGGAGTTCCCTTTCTCGAATCGTCAGCCAGATAAGTGAGAATCTATACAGGAAGAAGGCTGCCAGCTCTTACGCGTTGCTACATGAGATATCCCGCCTGGACCAGACTCTGCTGGACTGGCTTCAAGAAGCTTCGGCCAACACTCAGATATCGCACAAGATGTCGACCGGCACCAGCACTGACATAGAGCAGGTGTTCGCTAATTTTCTCTCGATACAATATCACCAAGTAAGTTTGTCCACTTGTCAACTGTCTTTCACTACTCACACATACAGGCACAGATCACCCTTCTCCGAGCAGCCCTAATCTTCCCCGAAAAGTCTTTTACTGCAGAGATCAAGAAGCAGGAACCCAAACTTGGAAACGTCTCCCGTCTCCTTCAATATCGGAACATCTGTGTCGAAGCTGCAAGATCCATCATCATACAGACAGCCGAGTTTGCAGACCGCGGGTTCCACTCAATACTCTTCAATGCAACCCAGCCTATTCTCGGTGCAATCACACTTGCACTCCATACACTCATGAATCCCCACAAGCGCATGGGACGTTCCGATGGTGAGCTTGTCAGAACCGCTGCCGAGTGGACGGCAGACTATTATCGGGGAATTGGCCAGAACGATGATTTTGTCCAATGTATTATGTTACTCCCGAGGCGAATTGACCAAGTCCTCTCAAGCGAGGGGTCAATTGCGGATCAAGGAGGCCAAGCGTTGCCGTCTCAGAAGCTTGAAAATATTGGTGCAGCCCAAACTGGAACTTCTCCAAGCCCCTTCTACCCTTTTGCCTTGGACGCTATGAGTTTTGACCCGAATGAACAATTCCAGGACCCCTTCCAGGAGATGCCTCTGGATGAGTTCTGGGCCATTATGGAAGGAGGGTTTACCTCGATTGAGGGTGATCAACCTCTTTTCACATGATCCGGATTGGCATTTCTGGTACGACGTCTGGGTCCAAAGGTTATCGACCATAATGATTCATGCTTTCCGTGACGCAGTAGTATGGAACTGGGTAGAAGAGTAGACACGACACTGTCGTATTTCGCTACTGTTTATGCTCTCGACAATCTTTCTACGACTTGGAAAGAAGTTCTATTTGAGTTGCTACCTCTACGGTGTAACTAAATATCTACGACTTCCCATGGGTGTTGAGTAGGAAATCATGAAATCCTGCTCGTGCTCTATCTTGCGAACCACATCCTCACCTCAATCTCAATGACGATTTGCTCGCCCTCTTCAGCAGCCCTATCTCAAAGCACCTACGCCGCCCAAGCCTTGACCGCCAACGCAATCGAAGCATCAAGACGCTCCTTGGGTTTATGGCGCAGGACTAACCGGAACAGAGTCAGTGCCTGGTTGCCCAAGAACAGCGGCATCCTCAACGACTGCGCTTTCGAAGCCGCTTTCTCAAGGTCTTCAGCCAGGGAAACAAGACCCTCCTGCACCGCAACTGGCTGTCCGCGAAGAACGTGAATAATGTCTTGTCCAACAGCTGTTAGCATTTCACTGCCTCCTGCAGCGTCGACGCAGAGCTTGTAGACTTGGTCAAGATCGAGACCGACCCGGTGGGCGAAAGCGAGGGCTTCTGCGGCTGCACAGACGTGAATGCCTTCGAGAAGATCAACAACCAACTTTGTCTTGTCTTCTGATGATGAGACCCCGTCCACGTAACATGACGAACCCTTTTCTTGTTCATACAGGCGGGTCAAGCTCGAGTCATCGTCACGGCCGAAACCCCTGTCCACCGCTAGGAAATATGCCTGCTCGGCTGTGCTGGACATTGGAGTTGGGAAGCCATATCTTCGAGCTTCGGATGTGATGATGCTCGTGTCCTTGAGAATGATGGTGACAGCACTGGCGATAGGAAGGTTGAGATCTACCATGCGTGGCAGACGGTTCTCTAGCATCCAGCTACGACCCTTGGATGAGACAAGGGCATCGCCTGTTGTAGCCAAGTCGAGACCGAGACGGCGAGCGAATCCAAGACTTTCGCTTGCTGCGAGAATGTGAGTAGCTGCAAGGACCTGGTGGGCCATCTTCATGCTACTACCAGCTCCGATGCCACCCTTGACTACGTATAGCTTCTGTGGATCAGAAAGAGCAGCGAGTAGCTCACGTCCCTTGTCGATGGCTTCGTCACTACCCCCAGCCATTATCGACAGTGTACCATCAGCTGCCCTCTTCGCACCGCCGGAAACAGGACAGTCGACCAAAAGAATGTCAGACCTTCCCTGATCTTCAAGACTCTTTTGTAAATCCTCCACATAGCCACATGGCACTGTCGAGCAGAGAAGGAGAGTAGCTCCCTTCGCGAGAGCCGGGACAGCGGGGTTGGGACAGTCGAAAAGGACTTGCTGGGCCTGCTGTGCTGTTGCAACCATGCAGATGCAGTGGCTGAGGCTTTTGGCTGCCTCGCCAGGACTTGTCGCTACGTTGCCACCGAGTTTTTGGAGTTTTTGCAATGTAGGAGTTGAGATGTCAAAGCCGGTTACTGGGAAGCACTGGGTGATGAGCTGTGCCGCCATACCGAAACCCATGGCTCCAAGGCCGATGAAGGCAACGGGTTCTTTTGTGCTAGACATTATTCTTGTCTTATCTTGGATGGTGAGTGTGATGCTGTTGAGCTAGGAATGATTCTCTTTGAACTCAAAACAGAGAGAAGCATTGTGTTGAGGATATGGCGGCTTTTACAATATGTGTTGATGCAAAGATAGCTGGGTAGTTTCACTCGACAAGATTGTAAACTCAACATGTCCGAACCGACCCATGAATCGATCTAATTTTTGGTTACCCGTCCCTCTAGGTGCCGTGCTCCACGATATCCGTGTCTCCCGTCTCCGGCCACCGCCCGAACCGAGCCAGGGCGGGTGAGCTATTCGGGGGGGACTACCTCTGTATTTTGGAGTTAAGTACCCGTAGTGTTTAATATTGTGATTGAAAGTCCTCACGATTTGAGAGATTCATTCACGTCAATCTTCCCTAGTAGACATCTACAGCGATACCGTCATCATGGCCAAAGAAACAATATCCAACAAAACCCTCAGAATCCTTCACACTGCTCGCTCTCAGGGCTATGCAGTCCCCGGCATGTGCTGCTACAACCTCGAGGGTGTAATCGCAACAGTCCGAGCAGCCGAAGCCCTGCAATCGCCCGCCATGGTCCTCTTGTTTCCATGGGCCATGACATACGCTGGAACCTCCCTTGTACGAGCCGCCGCGGATGCTTGTCGAAACGCCAGCGTTCCTGTGGCTCTTCATCTCGATCACTGTCAGACTCCAGAGCTTGTGAGACAGGCAGCAGATATGGACTGTTTTGATAGCATAATGTGCGATATGAGCCATTATGACAATAACCTTGCTTTGACGAGGGAACTCACTGCGTATTGTGAGAAGAAAGGCATTGCTACCGAGGCTGAGCCGGGGCTTATCGAGGGTGGTGAAGATGGTATTGCTGATACGGTTGACTTGGAGAGCATTCTCACAACTCCCGAACAAGCAGAGGAATTCGTTGAAACAGGTATAAAGTTACTGGCCCCAGCATTTGGCAACGTCCATGGCGAATACGGTCCTCGCGGCATCAACCTCCAATACGAGCGACTTCAATCCGTCAACGTCGCAGTCGGCGACAGAGTGTTCCTGGCCCTCCACGGCGCGGATCCCTTTGACGAGGAGATTCTCAGAAAGTGTATGGAGGCTGGGATAACGAAAGTGAATATCAACAAGGGAATGAACAATCACTTCGTCAAGGTCATGGGGGAGATGACGGGGCAGCCGTTGACGAGGATTATAGAGGCCGAGACGGATGCGATGCAGAAGGCAGTAGAAGGGTATATGGTTTGGTTGGGAAGTGCTGGAAAGGCTAGCGTGGAAGGTTAGAGTGGTTATGGAATAGAGATGATGCCTTTGTTGGAGTGATAGTTCGTGTTTGATGTCTTTATGTATTGCAAGTGTTTATACTTGATATGAAGTAGAGGAAGAAACACTTTGATATCCATACTGCCTATTCCCAAACACCCAAACTCCATCAAAACAAGCCCCTATTCCAATCTCGACGACAATAAACATGTCCAGCCCAATATCACAATCTTATTACGCTTCGCAGATCATGAACCTCTGATCAACCGAGGTGTATTTGAAGTTTGTACTAATCCGCGTGTTTGTTGGTGGAGTGTAGGCTCCAGTGTTTGACTTTTTGATTGAGGATCAGGAGATGTTTGTCTTTGGGCTCTGGATGCTTCCCAGGCGGAGAACATGGCTCGACCGAGGTGCATTGACATGGTGTGAGTTGGTGACATTGTTTGTTTTTCTTTTGGTTGTTTTTTTGTAAAAGTGTTGAACTGGCGGTGTTTGACATGTCGTAAACAGCTTTATACAAACTCATCAAGTTTTACACGATCACATAAAACCTTGATTAATACCCCGCATTCAACTAGTTAGTAAAAGTCACCAGATGAACTTTTGTTCATCGTTGGCAAAATACAAGCACCCTCTGGTTGCCCAGCCGCAATTCGACTCCGTCGGTTCGGTTCGGTTCGGTTCGGCCAACCCGCACAACAACATGAACCATGGCTCTTCCATCCTCGCTCCATCTTCCCCGCATTCATTACATCTAGAATCAATGGCTTGGGGTGGCCTAGCTAAACCGAGCCGGGATTTTGAACCCCAGTATGGAGCTAACGTGGCGATGTTAGTTGCGAGGTTGGTCTGTAACTTGTTGTATAAAGCCCATCTTCAAAACCGTTGGTTCAACATCACTATTCGAGGTTAAGACATTCAAGTTATTCAACTATTTGCCTTTACCAAGATCAAAATGACTGTTTCTTCGGCCATCACCGCTACTGAGCAGCACCCTGTGCTTACTCTTCGACCTGAGGGTGTTGACCGTATCAAGCTGGACGGCAGTGACCGTCACTACGGAGACTGGAGAGATGACCTTATCCGTGATGGTTACGCTGTTATCAAGGGTGCTATTCCTCGGGAGAGGGCTCTGAGCTATGCCAACCGCATGTACGGACTAGTTGAGAGTTTGTAAGTCATCACGAGTACAGCTTAAGTTCTTCTTACTAACACGTTATAGTGGTCAAGGCTACAACCGCAATGACCCCAGCTCCGTTCATCCTGACAAGCTCCCCGTCATCAACGAGAAGGGCATGCTTCTCAACTACGGCGCCGCCCACGAGGACTTTGTATGGGCTATCCGCTCTGAGCCCGGCGTTGTCGGCGCTTTCGAAAAGGCATACGCAACAGAAGACCTAATTGTTTCTTTCGACGCCATCAACTACGGCTTCGCCAACCGTGAGAACCTCCCTGCCAATAAGCCCTGGCCTCATCAAGACCAGGATCCTGATGTTCCTGGTTTCCGTTGCCTCCAGGGTCTTGTCAACCTTCTTCCCAACGGACCCAACGATGGTGGCCTTATTGTTGCCAAGGGAGGACACAACTCGAGTCAGCAGTTCCACGATGATATTCGTGGTACCGAGGAGAGGATCCCTGCTTGGACTAAGGAGTGGTATGGATATACTGAAAACGGAATGAAGTGGTTGAAAGACAATGGTTGTGACTGGTACAAAGTCGAAGCTGACCCCGGTGATCTGATTGTCTGGGACTCACGGTATGTCAAACCTCTTCACTCACCCTACAGAATTCATGCTAACTCGCCTTAGAACCCCTCACTACAACGTCCCCGTTACGTCCAAGCAGGACCGTTTCGCCATTTACACCTGCTACATGCCCGTATCCTCAGCCACTCAGGAAGATCTGATCCGAAAGAAGAAGGCTTTCGAGGACCGTGTCGGCACGACACACTGGCCAAACGCTATGCACACTGGATCGAATGTGGCTCAGAGGAACGGAAAGCCTGACCATATCGTGAGGGATCGCCCGCTGCATGAACCTATTTTGTCCGAGAGGGCTTTCAAGCTTACTGGCATTCCGTATATTGAGAACAAGGTCTGATGGAATGCCAGTCGTATTTAGTGGGAGGTTATAGTGGAGATGTTCATTGTTCGTTGAATATGTTGGTCATTGAGCGTCAGACGATCGTTTGTACAAGTAATGGATAAACAACGCATATGAAATTGTTCAAGTGCCGTTCCCGATAACTCTTTACTACCATGAAAGAAGAACATTACTTGATTCCTTATGGTAGTTCCCAGCTGTGAATTGGCTCTAATCATGACAATCGATACACACCAACGCAGTCCTGCGCATCCGATCTACTATGCACAGCCAACATTTAACTATCTTACATATCGACGAAACGGATTTCCTTTTGAATCAAACCCTAGCAGCATTTATCGTTATTTCACAGAAATCATCGTCTTGTGATTTCCTTGAGCATCACGGACTGAATGATCCATTCGTTGCCACCACATAACCAGCTTCATCTTTTCCTCTCAGTCTTTCTCCAACAACCCGGTTTTGAAGTTCAATACGGGCTCGTCAACTATCTGATGCACACACAAGTGAGGGACATTTAGTCTAAACCTCTCATTTTCTGATGAACAGGCAGTGTTCTATATGTTGCTACGGTCTAGTTTCCATGTGCTCACACTATCTGTCCTGGCATTGTACAGTCCTCCCAGGTAGCCCATGCAACTCTTCAATCTTACCCACACATATAAAGAGAACGCTGCACAATATCCAAGAACTATAAACGAATATATTCATTCCCGGCACAGCCATTGCTTTCAATTAAGTGACACTCCGTATAGAGAGCATGAGTACATGAGTACCAAGTGCTCAATTGTCACTACCACATAAAATACCGACGGCAAAGGTGCTATACCCATTATGCAGCCACAGGCCCACATCCTAGAGCCGAGCAGTCGACGTACCAGGTCCTGGACTCGGCCTCTACCTAAAAAGCCCAACCCGATGACCACACACATGTTGGTGATCTAGAGTGAAACCCACGGGGAGAAGAAGAACGACATATCGGAATACCACCCGCCTAGCGTCACAAGAAGGCGGGCAACTTGCGGGGTAAAGCTGACACTCGGCACAACTAGGTGGTCTGGCCTGTTTCATGGTATCGGGTTGTGGAGGTGTTGTGGTGGTGGGAGAGAGTTCGGAGTTCTCATTTCGGTTCGGACAAGACACTCGGTACTTTTCATTCGACCCGATATAAGTCATGTAAATGCTTCATAAAAATATACAAATCGATCGTGATAGACTTTTCACGAAATAAGCAGTTTAGTATCATTGTTTGAGCTAGAAATTATGGGAAGCCAACCAGACCTACATGTCGTGATAGTCGGTGGTGGCATCGCTGGCCTCACAGCTGTAAGTCTTTTGTCATACCTTTCATGTACTGGACTAATTAATCAGGCCTTTGCACTTCGACATCCTAACCGTCGTATCACAATTCTCGAAAGATCCAGAATGCTTCGTGAAGCAGGTGCTCTTCTATCACTCCAGCCCAACGCAAGCAAAATCATCGACAACTGGGACCTATTCCCCTTTCTCCAATCTGCTGAGCCACTGGTTGATGGAGCATTCCGCATTTTCAATACAAACGGAGATTGCGTGAGGGAGATAAAACTTGAGAAGGAGCAATTCGGCGCAGATCGTCTTCTTTATCACAGACAGGATCTACAGTCTGCACTCAAGGACGCGGCGATAAGTGACAAGGCATACGGCAATCCTGCTGAGATCAGAACGGCATGTCAAGTAACGAGCGTGGACTGCGACGAGGGAATTGTGACGCTTGAGTCAGGCGAGAAGATCCACGGAGATATCATCATCGGGGCAGATGGTATTCACAGTGCTGTACGTACGGCAGTTCTTGGGGAAGAGAGACACGCCCAGCCAACTGGACTTTCTGCGTATCGTATGCTTGTGCCTACCGAGAGACTTGCCAACGTCTCCTCCCCCGATAAACTCATCGACATAAAAGATCCCAGCACCGCCATGATCATGGGATCTGACAAGAGAGTCATCATGGGTCCAGGCCGCGGCTCAAAGCTCTACGGCATCGTTGCAATTGTTCCGGATGGAAGTCTTTTCGAAGACAGCTCAGGCGACAGCTGGGTTCAGGCTGGCAGCCATGAAAAGCTACTCGAAGCCTACGCAGACTTCCCAACCTGGCTTCACGATATTTTCAAAGCCGCCCCTGATGTCGCCCTCTGGCAGCTTCGAGACATGGATCCTCTATCCCGATGGGTTCGCGGCCGCACAATCTTAATAGGCGACGCAGCACACGCCATGCTTCCCACCCAAGGACAAGGCGCATCACAGAGTTTTGAAGACGTCGAAGCACTGCAAGCGTTTCTACAGAACGTCGAGTCCAGAGACGATGTTAATACGGCTCTTGAGAGGGTGTTTTCAGTGCGCTACGATCGGGCGACGCTTATACAAAAGTTCAGTAGAGAGCAGGCTCGACCGGCAACGGATGGCCGTTCAAAGAAGATCAAGTTGGATCCGGCGCAGTTTATGAGGTATAACTGTGATTATGAGGGGGCAGTGAATTGGGAGGACAGGCAGAAGAAGGGGGCGGCGGAGCCTTGATAGCGTAGGGGTTATTTATACGATTGTGTACTTACGTGCAGCTTGGGCATCGCTGTTCTTGTAGAGTGGTTCTATTGCAATGATTGTTTCAGCAAGGTCATTGTGTATATTGAGTTGTCAATTAAAAAGCCACTTAGGCTATGTTGATGGAGACTTGAATGTCATCATGGATCACGGATCACGGAGTGAATTGGGCCTGCCATATCCTACTACTCAGAACAAGCTGTAGAAGGTAAAATTTAGTAATTTAGCACTTTATGAATCTTTACAAGACAATGTCTGAGTCTCATGGCGGCCGTATCATATACATTAGAATAGCACAATATAGGTCAAGATCTTGACTTACGACATGGATGAATCCTAGATCCCCATTCCCAAGAAAGCGTTTGGAACTCTAGGACCCTCAGATCTCTCTGGAGTATGTCGACTTGGGTCCCAAGCATATAGGGCTTTATAAATATCTCCATTCATGTGAGCGTCTGCCGATGCGTACAACTTTTATGCGTCAGTTAGATCTTGCATGTAGAGCGCGAGATACTCGCAGCAAGACTATCACTCGGAACGACCATGCTTGTATCCCTGAGAAGACTATCCTTGTCATTAATGTTCTTTCCGACAATTGTTCCGGCCATGGTAAACCGCAGCGTCTCTTTGAGCGCACACTGAATAAGCGGAAATTTTGTTTCCCAATTCTCCATTGTCAAACATCCAAGTGTAGCAGCGATAGCCTCAATGCCTGGCAGTTTGTGTTTTCCTATCATACCATCTACTTCTTCTTGAAGCACCTGTATCCACGCTTGGTTCTGTTACCTCATCACATCTACCCTCACTTCCAAAGCCTCCAATGTTTAGTCAAATCGATATTAAACAAGTAGTGTATTATGATCCATCCCTCCGAAATAACCAGTCGAGAATAAGTCGATACATTTAAGCGCCGCTATATCAATCAGGTTGACTCCCCAACCATCCCTGGTATCGGGCAAGGATGGCGCCATCACCAAAAGTCCCCAAGAATCAACAATGTCTTTAAGACACATCCAAACCGGGGTATACCCACGTCGATCCAATTGGCAATTGCGAGATCAAGTCGATTTCGATCACGAAAGCAACTACAAACCACATTTGTCGTTTAAGCTTAGAACACTTAGTCCCCGTCTTTGATATCTACATATTCTACGGTACCTATTCCCCCCCTGTCCAACCTCAGCTTGGGCCTCTTTGATACAAAAGAACATTCCCGATGCAGATATATCCCCGGGAGCACGCGATCAAACCTGACAAGAGTCAAGATCTACATAGTCCAACAGGATCACTTTACTCTTCAAAGGCTTGACCAGTCCGAACAATCCTTGCACATTTCGGCAATCAGCTGATCAAATGCCGTGTGTTACTACTAGATAGATGTCGACCCCGTTTTAGATAGAGCCGTCTAGGGGGGATCGACGCTTATGAGCTGTTCAAGGACTTAAGTCCGCCAGTTGGGATGTGCGGAGAGACATGTAACTAGGGGGTGTTTTGTCACCTCTCTCTCCTTACTAAAGGAGAAGGTACTTCGGCGACTGCTGAAAGGCGTGCTTGCATGTAGATTTTCCCTGCCGGTTCAACGGATGTCGGTTGCATGGAAGTCGGTCTTTGGGAGAGTTGGAGGCCTTGTTGAGGTGCTGCTTATTGGTAGTTTTACAAGATGTGTTGTATTGGAACAGATGGAGTGAACCAGCAGCTTAGCCTCTATCAGATGCTGCACACAGCGATACACTCATGTCATCAAGGAGCCGTTTCGCGTTGACCGAATTCTACTCCTATGTCCTGGCCAGCCCCACGCTGTTAGCTCCGGGTCTCAACATCTATTTCTATGCTAAAACCACCGAGCCATACTATGGCCTAGTTGTCTTCTTGACAGAGTTATATAGTTATACCTTGTTGATTCCAATACCTCTACTACCTTCCGTGCTCGGATGTATAACCGAGTCTGTATTAGGAAGTTGAATTTGACGACAAGATAATACAATCCCTTGCATTGTCGCGTTCTTGATGCTCTACCATGGTCACGACAAGGCTCACTCTGACAATAGTCTTCGGAAAAACAGCATGTCTAGGTTGGAGATGTCTATAAGTATGGCCAACACCGTGCTCTCCATCTTGTAGTCTTATCCTCATCCTCATCATCATCCTCTCACAGCCTCTTCGTACTAGTCTCAACAGTCTCACAATGGCCAACCTCCGTCGTCTTGCTCTCTTCATCGGAGCTCTTCTCCCTGCTGTCCTTGCTGCTCCTACCGAGTTTGCCAAGAGGCAGGCTGCTCCCAACAAGTGGATTGTCACTCTTAAGAGCGATGCCACCGACAGCAAGATCAACTCCCATCTCGAGTGGGTTGACGACGTCCATCGCCGCAGCCTCTCCAAGCGCGACACTGTCGGTGTCAAGGAGACTTACAACATCAGCAGCTGGAACGCCTATGCTGGAGAGTTTGACGATGAGACCCTTGCCAAGATCAAGGCCAGCCTCGAGGTATGTACTCGGGACGGTTCACCATGAGTTTTCTGTTGCTAACACATGTTGTAGGTCGCCTTTGTTACCCCCGATTACATCATGACCCTTAGTGATGAGCATGAGTTCTCGGACCGTGCCTTGACCACCCAGTCCAGCGCTACCTGGGGTCTTGGTACGATCTCTCATCGCAACTCTGACTCTTCCAGCTACATCTACGACACGACTGCCGGTTCTGGCTCATTCGCCTACGTTGTTGACAGCGGTGTTCGTGCCACCCACACCCAGTTCGGCAACCGTGTCACTCTCGGCTACAACGCAGTCTCCAACACGCACGTCGACGATCTCGGTCACGGAACCCACGTTGCCGGTACCATTGCCGGTTCTACCTACGGTGTTGCCAAGAGCGTGAGTCAAACTGCCCAACAGTCTTCCTATACAAGCCATCTAACCATCCACAGGCCAGTATCATCTCCGTCAAGGTCTTTGAGGGTCGTGAGGCCAGCACCTCTACCATTCTCGCCGGCTTCAACTGGGCTGTCAATGATATCGTTTCCAAGAGTCGAGTTAGACGTTCCGTTATCAACATGTCTTTGGGTGAGTTTCGCGAATTCGATTTTCATACCTGCTTCTAACACTTGCTAGGTGGTCCCGCTGATCCTACCTGGACCACTGCTATCAACGCTGCTTACAACTCTGGTGTTCTCTCTGTTGTTGCGGCTGGCAATGGTGACGACAACGGCAACCCTCTCCCCGTCTCTAGCCAGTCTCCTGCCAACGCTCCTAACGCTCTCACCGTTGGTGCCATCGACTCTAGCTGGCGCCCTGCTTCTTTCACCAACTACGGTATGCTTTGCCCAAGTATAGCCTCCTTAGGACTCATCACTGACTATCTATACAGGTGCTGGTGTTGATATTCTGGCACCCGGTGTTAGCATCACCTCGGCTGGCATCAGCTCCAACTCGGCCACCCAAACTTACTCTGGTACTTCCATGGCCGCCCCCCACGTTGCCGGTCTTGCCATCTACCTCCAAGTTCTCGAGAACCTCAATACTCCCGCCGCTGTCACCAGCCGAATCAAAGCTCTCGGCACCTCTGGCAAGGTCACTGGCACTCTGAGTGGCAGCCCTAACCTGGTCTCCTACAACGGAAACGGTGCTTAAATCATGATAGCTTTGGCTTAGATGTCGACAGCTTTAGTTTATATATCGATGGTTTTAGCTCAGGTGCCTGGGCACAGACAATTCAACAAGCATCGAGACGAAAACGTGAAGCGGCAGCTATTTTCTAAGTAACCGGTGACAGAGCTACACGCACTATTTGTCACCGAGACACCGCATATTCTTGAGTAAACCAACCTATTCATTCCATGATTGAATTTACACAAGTCTCATCAAGGCAAAGGACAGTACAAGTCTCGAGGATTATAACTGTTAGTTTTGGTACAAGGCATTTTATATATTATCTTTGGTTTATTTGGTTTTTATAGCAGCATAGGTAAAGTTTAAGAATAGTAGAATCATTTGCGCGAAAGGATGCGGTTTAATATTATATATGTAATTTGATTTACCATCTCAGGACTACCAAGGATGAGGGCAACAAGAGGCTCGACTTTAGATTTGCTCTCTAGAACATGTACACGTCAATTATGTTGGATATATCCGTAGTCTCTCACAAGCATGCAGTTGATGAGATGTAAGAGACAAAAGCATACATGGTTTTGAGAGCTGGCGTATCTTGAATGTCGTGTCTCCTGTTATATAAGCTATTCTCACGTCCTAATGGCCAAGTCGACAACAAACCATTCTGGAGCTCTCACTCTTCGTCAACAGCAAGCAACTACAGAGTATAGCAAGCATATGTGTTGCTGTATGTCCAGTAATAACCCTCATGCACTGATCACCTTGACACCTACTACTCTCTTTTTACCTCTTCAACCTAGCTTCCACCATAACCGTACTTCCAATATCCGACTTGTAAACTTCAACAAGCTCGAGACCAGTCGCCTCGAAAATGCTCTCAAAGCCCTTCACCTTGCGCTCCTTTCCACCGATTGTCAAGAGAGACATATCCAACCAGTAGAGATCCATAGCTCCACCAACTTCAACGGTGTCTGGGACTAGCATGTCGCAGATGACGAGCCTCGAGTCGGGTCCCATGGCAGATGCGAAGGCGAATGGGCTTTTCTTAATGTTGTAGAGATCCTCTGGCTTGTGGGAGCCGACATACTCATGCACAACCCCCTATGTTCTCATGAAATCGACGCACACGCACGCAAATCCTCCGAGCGCTGTTGGCTGCAGCGCCATGGAGAAGCCGTTGCTGGAGTAGGTGTCCGAGCCGGTCTCGACGGCAATTCTGTTGGAGACAAGAACTCTCATGCAGCGGGTAATTATGGATTCGTCTGCATTGCATTGTTCGGCCAGCTTGGCCGCAGTGACGCTTCCCGACTGAGGCAGCTTCTCAAAGGCCTTGATCCGAATGAGGATGTAGAGTGCACCAGCAATGCTCATGTTCTCCAGCCATCTCGTGACAGCATCGTATGGTTCCTCCAATGCAGCCCGGACAGCGTCAGTCTTTTTCAACAGGGCCATTTTCTACGCAGGAGATGAGTCGTATGCCTCGAGGGCCTCGACGAGAGCCTTGGCCTCTGCCAGCGCGTTGCTGTTACTGGCTGCTTTGTCCGACATAATGCTTGCTCTGGGACGCGCAAACTGTAGTTGTGTATGGTGAATGACCAATGAAGCTATCTCAGCACACGTGGATGTGAACCAACAATCAACAAACGACCTCTAAGAGGCGCCCTATTTGAAGGCAACCTATGCTCCCAGGCGGCAAGTGCTTTATGCCTCCACATATCAATTCTACCCCTCATTAATGCCAGTGTACAGCAAAGACAACGATAACAACTCTGAACGCCCTGCAGAGACAGGAGTTATCAGGCCACCTGGAGGTTCAGTTAACCTGCGCCGAAGTCCTGGTTTGCTGACATGTGCTACAGTTGTCAGTTGGCGGCTAATTGAGGCATAAAAGCCTCTTTCTCGACTTTTTAAGGTAAAGCCATCGGGTCAACAAATACGAGTCGATACCAGCTATCCTAAGTCGCCGACAGACTCCTCCTTCGATTGCCCGATCACTCCTCATGGCTGGCTATATTATTGCTCCGAGAGACAACGTAAGTGAGCCCTTCAATCCCCAAAAATTCATCTCGTCCCGCGCCCGTCATCATACGAGCTAGTCTAACTAGCGCCCCAGGCCGCCCAGACAGATGAAGATGACGTGAGACCAGAATCTGTACAAACAAGTGGTCAACACGTGTTAATTGAGGTTATAGTTTTCCGATATTGGAAGCAAGAGGTCGGCGTTGACTTCAATTACGTCTTCCATCCCCACAGGCCATCTGGGAGAAGGGCAACGAATATATGCCGTATGGACAAGAAGGTGAGTTCCTAGTCAACGGTCAAAGAAATCATACTAACGCTACTAAGAATATGGCTTCCCAATGGACGACCAGGAACTGGATCGTATGGACTTTTGTCATACAAAATACCACAAGCTGTTAGATGAGAAGTTGTATTTATCGCCCATCGCCGAGACGCCCCAACATATCCTAGATCTAGGTTGCGGAACAGGTAATTCATCTCACAAATATCAGTGCCTTCAAGTATTGAGTGGTCGTTACAGGTATATGGTCTGTGGAAATGGCGGACAAATTTGCCAGTGCCGAGGTATGATATTCTCACCAAGAAAATGAAAGCCCCCCCTCGCAGAAGTAGATCGTCGGCGTTGATATTGCTCCCACTCACATCTCCAGAAACCTGGAGCCTGGCGGTTGGCTAGAATTCCACTGCGTTACCGGTGTTCTAGGCTGTGACGACGACTCCGTTCCAAAGGAGAGCAAGCTACAAGCCATGTCTGACAATCTTAAACTCGCATGCGAGAAATTTGGAACTCCTGTGGGCGATCCCACCCTCTGGGAGGACTGGTTCAGAGGCAACGGCATCCAGGGTGTTGAGAAGTCTATCTACAAGTTCCTCGTATCTCCCTGGGCGAGCGAGAAAAATACAAGATGCTGGGAGCGTGGTAGCAGCACAACTTACTCAAGAACCTCGAGGGTATGACAATGCGACTATTCCAGAAAGGCTTAGGGTGGAAGTAGGAGGATATTTTGGTGTTTCGGCATTGCTGAAGAAGGATATCAAGAACTTGGCCTTCCACGGATACTGGCCCTTGTAAGTGCTTTTTCTTATCTGGTGTTTCCGTACTGACTGTGGTAGTTATGTTGTGAGAGGAAAAAAGCCACTGTTGGCCTCTGAAAAGACTGATGATTCGGAATGAAGTGCTTGGAATCAGAGGCTAAGCTGAGATTGAGCTCTGTGGTCGAGGCAACACAGGGCAACGGTTTTTATTACATACGTGCTGAGCAGAGTAGTGGCTTGAATGGCTTCTCTTGAGAGTTATGAATATATAAATCATGCTTGGAAACACAGTTGATGTTGACGCAATTATACAATAGGCGACTAAGTCTGCTTATTATCTAGACACAAGGCTGAAGGCCTGCTAGTGTAGATGTTGATAGATGGCGAGGTTTCCGTCGTGTTCCAACAGCTCAAATTCACCGTGTACTGCCTGGCGTAGCGAACTCTGTTGTTTGCTATGATGTTTTCTCTGCGTCCGGACTTGATATTCAACCAAGTCTCCGAATGCCGTTTACTATTCACCTCATAAGCAAAGTAGATGCTGCACACAATAAAACCGTTACGTTTGAAGTTTCTTAGCATATAACTGAGTTCTCCCATGAACTAATTCACCCTCCACCTTCTCCTCCTTCTCTTCCTTCTTACTGTCATAAACCTACTCCAAATTCCTCAAGAGATGGCCTTCATTAGACAACTGGCAGAGTGGGTGCCTAGTAAAAAAGATTGAACTCTACGCCCGACCATTCAACCACGTCAGACTCTTCAGTCTACGCATATCAACCGATCTCTATCACACGGCCGTACCAGACGTAAGGACGCGAGTTATGTCTTTAAAAGACATTACTGTCTTCGTATCTAAACTCGTCAATGAACCGGGGATTAATAGCTCCTAAACTCAATCACATGCTACACCGTTTTCGCTTCTCAAATAGAGACGTCCCTACTTATGGTTACCGGTGGCAATGCCCCAGAAGTATGTAGCCCAAGCCCCAAGAATCAACACAATAACCGCGACAAAGTTGACGAGGCTTAGCTTGTGGTTCCACTCAGCACGTCCGTCCGTCTCAAACTGCTCCTTCTTCTCGTTGATGATGTGACCCTGAGCAACTCTCTTCTTGCGGCTCCATTGCAAGGAGCCAATCATGTCACTTCTCAATCCGAGGACGACCATGATAGCGGCGACGATTACTGACCCAGCTGAGAGGAAAACATAGAGAATGGTGACTTTGTCGTAGTTGTCGTTGTCGCGATCCTGGATGGCTCCGGCAATAACACCGACAATGATGGTCATGCTGTTGTTGATGGCAATCTTGATGGCGTAACCCGAGCCAAAAATTTCCTGGTACCACATGCTGGTACGGATACTGTCAATAATGACAGTAGGACCAAAGGAAGTAGCAACAGCATAGATACCGAAACTGGCTGCCGTGCCTGAAAATGTAGGGCCAAAAGCAGCAAGACACATGGCGAGAACCATACCAAGACCACAAACAAGCATGACGGTAAGACGCTGTCCATAAATATCGATGAAGACTCCAATCAGGGGCACAAAGAAAAAGCCAAGGTACTGAGACATTGCAGAATACCAACCAGCCTTGACAGCCGAGACCTTGAAACGTTGCTCTGCCAGCTCGGTGCCGTTGGTGTTGAAGATGCCGGCCGTCGAAGTCTGGAAGAGCGAGAACAAGCAGACCAACCAGAAATTCCAAGGAAGACGCAACATCTTTGTGATTTCGAGCTTCTTGTTGCTTTCGGTGAGCTTCTCTCCCGTGGCGGGGTCTCGGGTTCCATCGTAACGCTTTGCACACCATCGAGTGAACCACCAGAAGAAGAGAGTGGCAACGTTAGTGAAGAGGTTCATAAAGACGGCCATCCAATAAGCCCAGCTAAAGTCTCCGAGGCTCTGGGAAATGACGTTTGCTGTGGCCTTGCCGACAAAGGAACCGATCTTGCCGATGCCGAGCTCGAAAGCTAGGGTCGAGGCAAAACCGGAAGAGGGAGGGAACCAGGAGGAGAAGATTTTGTACTGGGCGACTTGAGTTGCTACGTCGCCGAGGGCTTGGACGACAACACCGAGAATCATGAATTTGTAACTTCGGACGGTAGTGGCGGCTGCGACGAGAATAGCTCCGAGACTGAAGATGGCATTCCCCCAAAGCATGGTGCCTGGTGATGGTGAGCAATTGTGCTAGGCAGTGTTTAGATGCTGCACTTACTGGCACCACCATAGCGATCAGTGAGAATACCGCTGACGAGAATGAGACCTGTCTTGATGAAGTTTTCACTCGAGTCGAGAATAGCATATTGGGTGTTGGAGATGTCCAGTTGCTGAAGTTGTTAGAGACAAATGACAAGCCTAGGACAGCATTGTGTTTGACATACCTTCTTGAGAGTGCTCTTCAAAGCTCCAGTGACACCACTGCTCCAGTGACCACCGAAACCAATCATGCTGACAACAATGACGGATAAAATCTTCATTTTGAGAGGAATAGGGTTCTTGTGGTTGTCTTCAGATGCCGTGTCAAGGTCACCAACAGGGGCGACGTTGGCGACAGCATCATCAGAGCGCTTTGGCTCGATGGGGAAGGTAGACATCCTAATTGGTGGGGGGGAGGAAGATGTGTGTCTTCAGAATGCAAGAGAGAATTGATTGACGGCGATGATGGAAGGGATAGATTATCAGATTGATGAGCGGCGGTCGTGGGCTCCTTATCAGATCGAAGGTTGAGTGGAATTTCTCGTCTTCTGGGACATGGTTCATACTAGAGCAAAGACACTAACTAACAAGAGTGACTCCGTAATTGGGGGGCTCGCATGATTTTAGGGGTTCCACAAGTGAATCGGTTGATTTGAGGATTGCCAGGGTCTAGATGGATGCATTGGTATGGTAGGTAGATTTGTTGATTTATGGTAGTGTTTGTCTTGGAGTTTAGAAGTTGTTAGAGATAGTCGAGGTTGGCTATCTTTGAAGAAGCACTGAAAGTGAGAAACAAATGTCTTCGAGCTGTGAGCTGTGGTAGTAGTATAGATGGCCAAAGAATAATATCTCCATAAATCATCTTCCAAGCCTCAAAGTCAACCTTCGGAATAGCTACCTACCAGATACCCACATTCCGACAAAAGCCATGTCCATCTTGCCACCCAAACCATCGGACACATGTTTGATTAGATCAGATAAGAAACCCTGTCGCCTCAGCTCGCAAAGAATCCCAGTTTTTCAATGGATCAATTTGCGCCATCACCCTACCTAGGGCCAATCAAGTGTCTCGACTAAGCCTCTCACGGTGAGAGAAAAGTTTGGTACCAAGGGTCTTGTTCTCCGCTAGTCATGGGGCATTTGAGATTTACATTTCTCTCACGGTGAGAATAATATGGAAGTTGATGATGAGCTGATGCTGTTGATCCGGGACCGGAGTTATCAGGGTGACGGTAGTCGAGATGATGATATTGATGATTTCTTCTGATGAGTTTTCTATGTATTTGCAACAATCTACATTGTAATACGGAGTAGAGCAGCTCGTAATTGAAGAGAGAAAGGGGTAAGAGTTCATCCCAAGCTGGCAGGATGTCCAGAGACATTGGAGTGACATCTTCTCAAAAGCTCGGCAGGGTACGCCGACCGACTTTGATGAAACTTGTTGCAATAAAATATACGGGGATTATCTGAACTACGTAGATATATGTATAGTTCCTAGCTAATCGGATCAGAAACTCTCATCCAATACCTAAGGTGTTTGTTTCACTGTAGGATACTGGTATTCCATCTGGCTGGGTAGGATCGGTACCCTTTTGTGATGGTAAACCACCCCTGCCAAGCGTGTCGTGAAAAGCAAAAGAAAAGCAAATGCTGCCATAACATGTATCTCCTTACATCCGCATTCCACATTATATCAAAGGCTCAGAGCTAGTAAAGCACCATCAAACAACTGTCTGCCACCAATATCTCCAGAAACATCACGTGACCTCACCATTCTTCCGTCCTACTCCGGAGCCGACGAAGCATCATCCGCGTCACTCCTCGTCAAGTCACGCGTCCCTTATCAATTAGTACCATGTGCCTCTGCAGCACAGTCCACCAGCTGGCGGCGGACTTTGACTCTACCAGAGCCTCCCGGCTCGCATTCGACCTGAACCAGCATCTCGCTGACGTACACGCCATTCTCGCAAAGTCGAAACCGCTCACCCGTGAAGTCGGTTACCAGGTCATACCCAATAATAAACGCACCGTCAAGATCATATCCAGCCGCTCTGTCGACGTTGCAGGTGTAAATGACATAAACGAGAGTTTCAGAGGTGACATCAGCTCCTTCTGGTCATCCGACGTCAGCATCCCCCTCGAGATACGCCGACGTCTTGCCTGCGTCGTCATCTTTCTCAGATCCAAACTCGATGCCCAGGCTTGGGTCTCGCCCGACACTGCCGCTGTTGTGCAGAGGTCCAAGAACTCGGAACTTCGATATGCGGGGAAGAAGTACATCAAAATAGCTCGTAAATTAGGTGGTATTGGGTCGATATTATGGCTTCCCCTCGATGTACCCTCGTCAACGTTAGCTTTGTCCCCAATCTGATACATCCTTGTCGCTCACTGCTCCAGATACGAGAGATATCTCAACATGGATGACGAAGGTGTCTTTAACCACCTACGTTCCATAGGCTCCGAAGCTCTAAACCACGACCATCTGCTGCAACGTATCATCTCGGTCCAACTAAACGGTCAGTTGCCTACCTAGGCACATACAATTCACCACTAACCTCTCTAGACCCCATACTAGCCCTCTCTCATCGCAACCTCTTTGTCGAATACGGTGACATGTTCCCCAAATCTGACAGAGTACTCCTTCTCATCTCTGCTTTTGGCGGCTCTCACGTTCCCGTCGATATACTGAAGAGCGTGCGGGAACCCCAGAAACGATGGGCCCCCGATGGTGAGATCCAGAGCATCACTGCTGCAGAATCCGGCATCCCTTCTGAAACCGTCGATATCTTGTCAGATGATGACTGTCTCTCCGAAGTGAGTGCGAGGCCAGAGATCTCTGAGACTGTACTAGAGGATGGGACGATCACTTGGTCTATTCATCCAGACTCAATACCGTCACTATCCAAGGGTCTCTCTGCCGAGACCGAAGAGACCATAGCGGCCACAGCCTTGAAGCTGATCTGCTTTGCCTGCCCTCCCTGTTATGAAGGCAAAGCCAACTGGTACCCATCGCATCCTCATTATCTTAGCCTCATCTCTAACATCCACAGGTCTGCACAGATGAAAAAGGCCAGCTGGGACTTGCTTGACAAAGCCATCGACCAAAAGAAAGTCCCCCTGCATCTCAAAACCCAAGTCATCGATGCCCTATTATTCTTCTCCGAGAGAGGCCTATTCGCCATCCGCAGCGTAGCTGTAGAACGAGCGAGAGTCCACCTACGCAGATCGATGCCTTATTACTACCATGCTTCCGTCACGCTCTTCGAGAGCATCATGTATCGTCTAGAAGGCCATCTTGACAGGTCGGATGACAAGATCCAGGACTTTCTGAGCCAGAACCATCAAACCACTTCCCGCTGCGATAATGCCCTTAAAGGACGACTGCACATTTCTCATCTTGAGAACAAGGTCCAACGGTACGACAAAGATGTCGCTTCATCCATGTACATCTGGCAAGGCATTCACCCTCTTTCAACCTTTGAAATCGAAGTCTCGCGTCGGCTTCAGGGCCTAGCTGCAAAGTTCATTCACTCTATAGGCGACTTTCAATCCGCAAGAGCTTCTTTGGAACAGCACCTATGGCTCAACTCAACACAGCCGATCCGGCCGAATACTCGTTTACTCATCATCAGTAGACTTTCCGAAATCCACTGCGAGCTGCAAGAGTACAACGAAGCTCTCAATCTATTACAACCACAGCTGGATGGTATCGCAGACTCGCAAAAAAAGGGTCGCCCTGTCACACGATTGAACCTCATAAGCGTTGATGCATACATAGGTCTAGGTAATCTAGACGCTGCCAAGTCGAGACTTGAGCGACTAGCAGAGATCGCGTCCCCGCAACTAGATGATATCAACGACCAGATGCTACATATGCGCAGACTCATACTTGTCGCACGCATAGCCCACGAACAACTCGACTTTGAAAATGCCCTTCAATTATGGACAAGTACTCTCGAGACAATGGACAAGCTCTCGACGTTCAAGAAGCGGCACAAGTGGACAGCCGCTGTGATTCATCTGTCGATATCTCATGCGCAGCTGGCACTGGGTGATTTCGAGGCGGGTAAGCAATCGTGGAACATGGGGGTTGAGATATCGAGAACGGAGAGGTACGAGTATGTCATTCCAGTGCTGGTGACAGGATGGTTGAAAAAGATTGTGGCGGCCATTCATGGAGAGCAGGGATGGCCTTTTAGGATGATGTTACCTGGAGGAAAGCCTGATATTGTGTGGTTATAATACATTGGATTAAATAGCAGAACGTGGCATACAAGAAATTGGGACAATCTGCAGTTGTATAATCGGTAGTAATCATTAATCATCAGATATGAATAGGTGGCTATTCAACGTCCTCGACAATCCTCCTCATATTGAATTACCATGCAATCTCTAGAGGGTCTTGCATTATGACCCCATCCTACTCAGCTCTTCCACAGCCACCTCAAGGTATTAATTTATATCAGGGAAATCAGACCATGTGTTCGGACGCGTGAGCCCCAACAGGTCGTCGGGGAATCTGCTCGCCGTTGGCACCATAGCCGTTCACGTCGCCGTAACCGTTGCTGGCAGCGTGACCATTCACGAAGCCGTTGCGGTGACTGTTCATGTGACCGTGACCCTTGCCTCCAGTAACTCCTCCAAAGTGTCCCCAACCAGCCTTTCGCGTAAAGACAGCATCAGCCAAGTCAACATCCTGACCAGCATAATCAAAAGGAGCGAGACGATTAAGAGGGATGTGATTGTATCGGTAATCCCAAACAGCGGCAAAAGTCATTCTGTAAGAAGAATAGGCCATCATAGTACCGATGAAAGCACCAGCAACGACATCGTACCAGTTGTGGTACTTGTCAATAGTAAGGGCACCACCGATCAGGACAGCACCGAGAACAGGCATGTACAGAACAATAAGCTTCCACATGGCAGGGTGGTAGTTGGAAAAGACCTTGAGCTTAGCGTTGAGGTAGAAGTAGAGGTAGATGAAGCCGGCGAAAGCAGCGGTGGTGTGACCGCTGGGCATGGCCTCGAGAGCATCGTTGATTTGCTTCTGGTCGCCAGTGCAGATATCGGGGGTGTAGAAAAGCTGGGTGAAACCCTTTGAGTTGTAGCCCTGTCCATCAGACAGGTTGACATCAGGCTTGCAGACGGCGAGAAAGTGAGGTCGCAGTCCACCAATCAACCACTTAATGAAAACCTGGAAAACGGCGGCAGTGATGAGAGAATATAAAAGACCGAGAACGGCGTTGTTGACATCCCAGAAGGATCGGACGCGGATCTGCATCATGAGAATGATAAAGATGGGAATGATACTGGCGAGGAAAGCAGCGAGCCAGATAGGGATGATTTCGCCTCGAAGAGGGTACGCGAACTGGGGGTAGACGACCTCTCCATCCTGAAAGGTAACCGGGAACGACCTCGCAGGAGCAGGCTTGGCGTAGTAGACCTGTGATTGTCAGATGTTTTCTTATATAGTATGGAAAATAATTGACTTACACCAAGACCAACAGCTCCCATAGCCGCCATGGTGATGAGGTCCAACCACGTATGCTTAAGCCACTGACCAAAAGTAGGCCTCGAGTGCATAGCGTAGGTGTCAACATGGCGAGAAGAATGGTTCCCGTTTCTGCCAAACATCTTCTTCTCCCTGGGCCCAGTGTCCCCTGACTTTCGACCAAAGATGGGCATGTTGAGTGCGCCTTGGTTGGGCGTGCTTTTTTTTTTTTTTGGTTTGGATTAGTGGAGATTGGAGTTTGGAGTTTGAAGTTTCTTTGATTAAGAGGAACGAAGTAAAGAATAGAACCATTAAGATGTTTATTAAGTAAGTTTGTTTCCTAAGACTGATGTTAGACCGTGATGCGATGTGCTTTCTTCTCCTTGTTTGACCGTTTGACGTCACCTGTCGTGATAACAAGCTAATTAATCACATTTTACGGAGTACCTTTTTTTCTTTTAAAATTCCCCATTATATTTGCTCATTCTTTGAAACGCCCAGCTTGGAGAAGCCGCATTGCCGGACGCCAGAATGTCATAATATCTCTTGTTTTCTCCCTCTAGTCAATTCAATTCCCCTTTTGCTCGTGGTTCACGTCATAGTTAGAAAGCAGGATTTTCTGGCCGCTCGTGTCAAACCTCCCGGCAGCGAGTTGCCGAGCTTGCCAGTGAAAATGTCTTGGCAGGGGCGGGAAAATGGTTGTTGCGCGCCGGTTGCGGAATCATGATGTGAGAGATTGGAGATCAATAGCTGATGATTGACGGGTAACTGAAAAACAAGGAGGGGAGGAGAGAGAAATAGACAAAATCAAGGCTTTGGGGGGGTTTGAGAGGTGGGTTTGATGTTCTTAGGCTTTAGAGATGATCGAAATGAAATCAAGAGATTCGGAGCTTTTTTTCACGTCGATTGTTTTGATACTGTCCGATTAGTGGCGGGAGTCGAGTACCGCCACATTCTGCTGCCACATCCCTTTCTGTAGGGCAGCATTTTACTCCGCATAATTTCTTCATAATTTTCCGTCTTAACAAATGCCCAGAGGAAAAGTCTGGTCCAATATAACATGTGGCGGTCATTATAGAGAATATCTTGGATTTTTTCGGTGTATTGTTCTGGTTACGACGATATTTCTAGTAGCTCTTGTCAAACAACACACCGGTCAAGAGCCACACTCACCGCCACAAGCCACACAGGTAGGTAGTGAGGAACCAAACCGGAGGAGGATGCAGATCTTCAAAACGTTCACATGTGATGTGTTTTTCTGTCGGACTCGCGATTAACTAGCGGCCCGAGTTGGGTTGTGTAAATGAAAAATGCTTCACGAGAATGATTGTATGAAAAATGTCTTGATGAGAGAGTTCATTTTGAATGATTGATTGATAATATTGATTGTAATGCTTGATCTTGAACTTCTTGTTGTTCTTGTTCAAATTNNCTAGACCTTCCTCCTGTCTGACATTTTCTAGGGGCTTCACCCCACTGTAAGACATGTTCTAGTTGTACGTCACTATAATCAGGACAGTTTAGCCACGACAATGTCTGAACGACACGATGAATTAGCGCCAAGTTATCACGTTTTGAAAGCCAGCAAAAGACACTTTTGCTTTTCGGTAATGTCAAAACTCCTTAACTAAGAATTATAATGCATGTTTGAAAACAAGTTCAAAACGTAGACTATATTCATCCTTGTGAAGATTTATTCTTAGTGATTACAATCATGCGCTCTAGGGTAAGGCAAACTCCATATTTTTCAAGTCTCGACAACCTATCCCGGTTACCCCCGTTTCTGACCGACCTTGAGTATTCTCAACAAAATTTAACATGCACAGTACCTGCGCTGTTCAATGTGACACGCATTCATTAGCCAGCACTTGTCGTGAGATGGGTACACAGACAATTCCATCTTGACCGTCAAAGCGTGGAAATTATCAGGCACCACATGCATCAAACAGGGTAATACGACAATCAGCGATACGAAATCTTGATTATACCAGACCACCGCTGCGATAATCCGATGCGATGCTGACTGGTTTCTCGCGTTATCCGATAATGATCCCTGCGACCACCAAAGGACCCCAAACTACTTAGCCAGATGGATGGATCTAAAGCTGACCAGACAGACATGGCAAGGTAATTTGATAATTAAGAACATGCCTCACTTAAGGTTAGTCTATTGACCTCTAACCCCATGCATCTCACAATATCAGCTTATGATAATCGTTATCATCTTCAAGATTGGTTCTTGACCGTGATCAGAGTTCATGGAACAAGACCATGACTGTTGTGGCTACATCAAAACATTGTTTGCGCTATTTCTTGGCTGATCAGTTTCATAGAACGACCTATTTGAAGTGCATCTTCTTTGTTATTAGAGAGGCATTCTGTTGGTTTTGGTCCGACCATGGTCATCGCTAGGCGTGCGTAGCTGAGTTGTATGCTTCTGATGTTCTCAAGCGGACAGACAGGCTTGGGTCTGTTGCAAGACGTGGCATGGAGCATAAAGAGACTAACTGCGACTCTTCAGTCCAGATGTGCAGATTCTCTGTCTTATGAAACAAGTTGCTGACCGATTGCAATATCGTAGGCTCTCATACTGGGGCCACTGTTCTTTGAACCGTAATACCTAGTGCGTGCGTCCTAGCACTAACTCTCAGAATTAACAAATGCCTCCAGAAAGAGAATGGCAACGCTACTGCAAATTATCAACCATATTTACCAATTACTGGCACCCGAATTATGAGATTGCCATACTTGCTGGCTTGCATCAAAAAGGGAGTCTTTAGGGCCGTTAATTGCAATTGCTGAGCTGAACAAGATGATAAATGGGGCGAATGGTGCGTTTGGCTTGCGAATCTAGATAGATACTGACGTGTTGAGTTGATTCGTCCATTGGACCTTGCGGTTGTGCATGTAGACAGACGGACTGAGAGTGTATTCTTTGGGAATCTGGCGCAGCCAGAACTGGGTGTACGGATTGATCATTGTAATTGTTGAGCAGAAGATGATAAAGTCCTTTCGTGTATATCGAGATGATGTTGGCGACAAGACAAGGGCACGCACACAGCAAGCCAAGCTTGACAAAAGTCTTCGAGCTCGCAGAGATGGTTGTTCGAAACAACCACATTAATTAATAACTCTACTTCCCTTCCACCTTCATTTAGACACGCTCTAGCAAAGCACTTATTTGTTTTTACAAAGTTGCTGGAAACAGGCCAGTCGTGTGTCTGCCCAGCCATCAACCGGCCGGAAGTCACTGCTTCTCGTACGCATGATAACGTCAAACAACTGACTTATGTTCATGCGACGCTGTAATAAGAACCAGAAGAGTTGAAAATGCGGTGTGCATACAGCGATGCCTTATTCAACACATGGGTAGTCATTGGTATGGCATGTATCTCCAATCATCATTTCCCTACGCTTTTTAACGACTTCCTATCTAAGCAGCATCATGTATTTGCAGAGCACCTTGACATTGTTTCGCACGGGTCAGTACAATATAAGGAATGTCATTGCATGGCTTGCTAGTTCAACAGAAGATAAGGACCGAGTCATCGCATCCTTATGCCAAAGGCTGGGACCCTGACGATCCAGCCGCTGATTCCGTGGCTGGAGGCCCAAAAGTTTCGTGAACGACATCAGCTTCCTTGGTAGACAAAGTGAAGAATTCGTCCTTCAAGGGACGGAAAAGAACTATGCTAGACATCGGAGATATTTCCTTTGAACCTGGAAGGGTTCGCAAAAAAGAGATGCCTTCCTGACGGACGTTCTCCCACTGAAGAGCAGGCGTCAGCCGCGAAAGGTGGATAGATTGTCGGCAAGGGAATGGTCGGCTGCGTCTACAAATGGCCGTGTTGTGTTTACCATGCGCACAAATATAGATGTTTATTCTTGGTAACAATCGTGAGGTTTGGCCTTTCTCAGGCTTCAAGAATATTCTCACAATAATCAAGTAGAAAAAGGGACGCATCGTTAATGCTGTGCCTCAATCCTCATGTGCATAACAAGCCACAACCTCCATGACAACGCCTTTTCTTGAACGTTAGTCTATTCCAATTTCGTTCCTACTAAGAATGCTATAATTACAGCATCTAGTTCGAGATCGGACGTGTCACGTCTGACAATCAATAGGCTCGATGCAGTATTACCTGACATTGAACACATCTTTAGATCACCCGCCCGACCTCGATCCGTAACAATTCAGTCCATTCGGTTCTCGACCTTTTGAAATGAAGATGCTTCTCAACAATCTCACCTCCGTGTGCAATAGCTTGCATAGGGCTTTCGTGTTTCCCCTCTTGAACCAAAATAGGATGAAAAACCTGTATTTTTATCATGCCTCTCGGCCATGCTAATTTCACATCCTGTTTTAATGCATGTTTGCGTAAATGCAACAATTAGGGACTGAGACAAGCGACTGCTGGTTGGACGATGACCCAGTAGGCAAGGTCCAGCTGAGCGTTCCCGGTGCTTCCGGGACACTTACTATTTTTACACCACACACTATCAACCCACCCACCATCAACCCACACATCCATCAACCACGAAGTGAGTGGGGAAGAGGGGGAAAGGAAACAGCCCATGTAAGCTCGGGAATCTGTGGGGAAGTTCTAAAGTTGATCGTTGTACTCTGTACGATAGCTGGCTTGGGTGGTTGTGTCTTCATGAGGAAAAGCTAGTTCGCGGGACAGATAATGCCGGGGGAGGGGAACGATTGTATTGGACAATGGTGACCATGAAAGTCGGGCCCGGGTCTCGGTATGAGGATCATGCATATGGTCCTTTTGCACAAGGGGCCATTTACGGGAGAACAACTGAACTTTTCGTTTGATGTCCGAGATGAGACCGCGGCAGCGACGGCAATGGAACGCTGACATTGCAGCGATTATCATGTTTATTTGCCGAAACAAGTACAATTTGGGACATGATCAAGTTCTTGCCACTAGTAAAGTCCTGAGGTGGTTCCTTGAAATTCAATCAAATTCGTTGCAGGTTAAGACAAGCAGAGTGATGACCTCGCAGGATAATATGGTTATACCTTTGATCCGATACGACGGAATATGGTGCGGCTGAAGGCCCCCGGGTATTCGTGTGCTGCAGAGTTCAAGCCAAGTCAGACTCGTATGTGGATGGGCATGGTATGATCTGGAGGTTTGTTCAAGACATGGATCCAGTAAGTAATCCGACAGTGTGTGCACAATTCGCGTCGACTTGCCATGACCTGCGGCATGGCTTGTTTACAGAGTCAATGACACTTCCAGTTCAGAGCTATCGATACCAAGAAAGACTAGAAAAGCATGCCTTCTCAGGTTGAACTATTCAAAAAAGGTTATGTAAAGACCAAATGGGTCCAGACTCTCCCGAAATGGAGTTATTGCTGTCGTCGTAGACGCACATCAACCATCTCTTGATCAATGACAGACCTTTGAGCTTCCCTCATCACCGTATGACTCGTTGAGAAAACTATAAACCAAGAGAATAGAGGATGTCCGAGAGACTTTGGTCTAACAAGACGCGTTTGCCAATATTGTCTGTCTCACCAAGCCTGACTTGGCATCTCTGCCTAATACAACTCATCAGCCCTTTAGTCAAAACCTTCAAAATGGTCAAGCACAAGCCATTAAGCATTGAGAGGCCAGTTCAATGCATGCAAGTGAGACGAATAGAGCCAACAAGTGACGTGTTTTGCAATGGAATCAGCTAGCTCATGGACACTCGATCAGCAAGTTGTTGTCAGAAATTTAGTTGAGCAAGTTGCAAAGCTAGGATGCTAGCTGATGGCTGCTCATTGTGCAGCTGAAGTTCCATTGTAATTTCCGGGACTCAATAGCCACGGGCCGGAACTCGCTGCTCATCCAGGTGCTGCTTGAATAACTGATGAATACTTGGCTTGAATGTGGTTGTTTGGATGGCACCACGTCGAAACGCATTGCTGCTTTTGGAAGGCTTCAATAAGGATGTACATTATCCCCTTCGCTGCGCGAAGGACCCAACTATGTACCTGCCCCGCATTACCCCAGCCACTGACGCGGTACATTAAGGTACATCAAGGCAGGCATGAATTCTTTCTCTAGTAAATTACCTACTATTTCCATGGATTCTTAAGATTCTGCATTAGAAGCTCTTAATTAGTATGACGGTACAAGCTTCATATCAACAGACCACAGCCGTTGAGAGTAGCTAGCAGACAACACATGCCGTCCGGTCTTCGAGCCAGCCCGCGATGCCGGCATCTATTTCTAACCTCTAGACCTTCGATATCGTGATTTTAAAATAAAGGATATGCCAGCTACACCGCTGGATCTATTCCATCGGCGTGGAGAGATACGATCATAATCATTAAAAAGCAGCAACACCAAGGTCAAAATGTCAAGCAAGATATGGCTGTGCACAGTGCAATATAGTGTTATGTAACTCCCAAGATTGCTGGGACTTCTATCACTTAAGAAGATAGGTGATAACTGATGTACCTTTGATTTAAGGTATTTTAATTGGTTCTCATCTCTACATAGTACATAGTTGGGTCCTTCGCGCACCCAAGGGGATAAGAGACGCGCCAAGTTGGCGTCAATGCTTGTCGCTGCATATGTTGTCAGCGACCAGAATAGGAGAGAGATGTGCAGAGTTGGGCAAGGCAGCAGGATATAGCACACTTAGCCCTGACCTTTGAACGTCACGATTATGAAATAGCGCCTAGACGAGGCATCACTTTACACAGCACCACAGTATGAGAATGGTAAACGGGCTTGCTGAGTAGTACATTTATAGGTGGACAAAATTACACCAGGCTATCTGGATTGCGAGGTCAATTGTGTGCGAGGTAAATAATTCTTTTTGTCTGATCACCTCCTTCTTCCCCCCTTTTCCCTAACGCTATTGCTACGTATTATTGTTATTAATGATGTAACGGTTGCAACAAAAAAAGAAAAGGCAATTGGAAATGACTATTGAAGTCAAAGGGAGATAGATTCGCTGTCTAACTAAACTTGGAGCAGCGTTGGAGAAAACGTCCGCCGCCCGCTTCAATGGAGACGATGAACCGACACCACGGTTTCTTTCTTCCCCTCATCATCTCAACGTCTTTGGCATCTAAGTTTGAGGAAGCTTTAGCCCTAAGCTAGGGTCCCTTCACAAAACCTGGTCACTGTTTCCGACCCTCCATCTTGGCTGGCGGTTGGGTGCAAATTGCTTTTGTTGTGTTGTGCCTTGGCTCGGGGGTCTGGATTTGTCGAGGAGTGAATGGTATCCAAGCAAATGATGACACGACCGTGAGATGAGAGAGAATGAGGGGAAACAGGAGACAAGTGAGGAAAAAAGAAGGAGAAAAAGAGACTCTGGGACTGAAAGACAAGGATGAAGAAAAACAAGGCCAACTGGAGCAACAACAGCAGCCAAATAGCGACAATCTCAGCCTCAACTGCCAAAACCTACAGCGGGACATCGGTCCCCGGATGTCGTTGGTAAAGATGGCGAGTGGTAAATAACCAACCCCTGTGAGAGCGTCTGTGGCTGCATGTCATGTCCTTCTTTATTTATCATGTAACGGGGTGCTTCGACCACTCATCAGTGACACTAACCGTCACTGTGGTGGCTTCTTGTCTCAGGAGAAGATGCCTGTCAATCGTTTCCCGTCTCGTATTAACTTATCTTATTTCTTGTTTTCTCTTCTCTTGTACATTTACTTTTCTCTTGTATTTCTCTTATTGATGCTGGTACGCAGTGCCAACTCATGATGCATCGGCTGTAAGCAACGTCTCCAAGCTGTCTGCCCACGTCCTATGTCAGTGCTCGCTTCATAGAGCCCAATTGATCGTTGGTGGCAATAATCCTTGAAATTTCCCCGGGTTCTCACCAACCAATTGGTCCACATGGAGTTAACTACTGGTACTCACTCTATACCGATTAAGCTTTGCATCTCACCACAGAGAGATGTGCCACCCCCTGGACTGGAACGATGAATCCTACCAATTCCACTCTGCCCTATGAGGTTGCTTTGGCCGCCCTACAGCTTTGGCTGGCTTCTGAGCCAATCAATCAATGGCCAAGTCATGCGCAGTGCTGGGCAGCATGTGTGTGTCTGCTCCCGGTGCGCCCGAGAAGGGTACCCCAGAGGGCAGACACGTCTGGACAACAAAAATACGCATCCAACCACCTGTCACAACGACACATGCCTACAGCTCGTATACTACAACTAGTTGTAGACTGGTGTGACAACTTTGGCTTTCCGGCTGCAGACGGGAAGCCAATATATTAAAGCCGCATTGTCACCATTGAGTAATGTCTGCCTTGCCAAGCTGGAAATAGAGGTTGGGCAACGTGGTTTTCTTTGATGGCTCATGGCCTGTCAGAGGACTGGCTGCTTATGGATTTTTCTTTTTTTTAGAAACCACCCAAAGTCGTAGCATATGTCTCTAGGACAGTTAATAACGGGTTTAGTCTGACATTGGAAGAAACTCTTGTCTTAGTGGAAAAGCATCATGGTGAGCGAGATGAAAACAGACGGCAAAATAACAAGACACCATGATACTTAGTGGTAGATGCAGTCATCTCAAGCATCCCACTTGAACCATTACTCAAATCCTTCCAAGCGTCATATCGATGGTTCCTATGTATCACCCTCCCCCCACCCCCCAACTCGAAAGTAGGAACCTAGCTCAGCTGGACTTCTTCCGACCATTGAGCTTGGTCTGGAAAAATAACATGCTTGATTCCAAGAGGGGGTGGCTTATGCAGGTCCTCGTGTAAAGGTCAGAACAAAAAAAAAGATTGCAGAGGCGGTTGGCTTCTGAACTATCGACACGAGCTTAATTTTCAACACTGGCCAGCATAATGTCCGATGCCCGATGCCCGATGTCCCCTCCCCAGCCTACCTTGCCTCCCGATTACTCTCTCGGACAGGACCGACCATCTGGTCATGTTCCAAGCTTGGATCTCCCTGGCAAAATAATCTCGTGTTAATATTTCCGGTCTTAGGGAAATCTTGTATAAGAACCCCATCATCACCCATGATGTTCGTCTCCTTTCTCTTCATCTCCAACCCGGCTCTGGGACAACAATCTCGACATTCGTTCGTCTTTCTTTTTCTCTTTCAAGGAAACAGTCAATCGCTCCCACCAACTCAGCATCGCGTCAGGGCAAACAGTCCAGCATGCTTCTGAAAAACTTCCTCCTCTCTGCCCTTTTGGGTGCCGTCTCTGTGGCGGCAGTCCCCAGCCCCGACTCTCAGGAATGGGGACTCGAGGCTCGAGACGGCGAAGAGTCCAAGAAGGTTGACTACAAAGACTGCGGCAAGGACGCCAAGTGGGGATACGAGAAGTGTATCTGCAAGAAGAGTGTCCTTGTTTACGATGGCAAAACCAAGACTTGCGCATGCCCCCACAAACTCGAGTACAACTGGCAAAAGAACAAGTGCGAGTGCCCCAGGGGACAGGACTGGAACGGTCACTCCAAGAAGTGCGAGTGTCCCAAGGGTCAGTCTCTCAACAAGTACAACAAATGCGAATGTCCCAACGGACAGAACTGGGACGAGCATCATAAGAGATGCAAGTGCCCCAGGGGACAGAACTGGAATGGCCACTCTAAGAAATGCGAGTGCCCTAGGGGCCAGTCTCTCAACAAGTACAACAAATGCGAATGTCCCGACGGACAGAACTGGGACGAGCATTATAAGAGATGCAAGTGCCCCAGGGGACAGAACTGGAACGGCCACTCTAAGAAATGCGAGTGCCCTAGGGGACAGGACTGGAACGACCACAAGAACAAGTGCGAGTGCCCCAAGGGACAGAACTGGAACGGCCACTCGAAGAAGTGCGAGTGCCCTAGGGGACAGGACTGGAACGACCACAAGAACAAGTGCGAGTGCCCCAGGGGACAGAACTGGAACGGCCACAAGAACAAGTGCGAGTGCCCTAGGGGACAGGACTGGAACGACCACAAGAACAAGTGCGAGTGCCCCAGGGGCCAGTCTCTCAACAAGTACAACAAATGCGAATGTCCCAACGGACAGAACTGGAACGAGCACTATAAGAAATGCGAGTGCCCCAAGGGTCAGTCTCTCAACAAGTACAACAAATGCGAGTGCCCCAGGGGACAGGACTGGAATAGCCACTCGAAGAAGTGCGAGTGCCCCAAGGGTCAGTCTCTCAACAAGTACAACAAATGCGAGTGCCCTAACGGACAGGACTGGAACGAGCACTATAAGAA
>JABFEV010001602.1:0-10658 GCA_013618395.1 Fusarium domesticum
CCCCCCCCCCCCCCTCCTTTTTGTTTTTGTTTTTTTGTTGTATTTTTTTGGCTGAAACTGGGCGCCGAACCGCGGGCTTTGCTCTTTAGATCGCCAGCTTCTCGAGCGAGTACGCTTCCACCTTTTGGCTGATCAGGTGGCCCGTCTCTCGCAAGCTACGCTGCACCACTTCGCCGCCCGATACCACCTTGTTCTTGGTAGGTAGTTGCTTAATCTTGAGACCCAGCGGAAGCAGGCGAGACTCCCGACCTTCGAGCTGCATCGGGATCGGCTTGTTTGTGTTCCACGTCTGCCGAGTTACTCCGCCCTTTTGCGCTGCGAGTCCGAACCGTGTTGCCTCGCTGACGATGCCGTTAAGATACACCGCCTCCTCCAAGCCTTCCAGAGCCGCAGTCACCTCAAGCTTCAGCGCCGTCAAGAAATCCCCAGTCTCAGACTTGTCGGCAGACATGGCATCGTTCAGGAGCCACCCTCCGGCTCCGATGGCGTCAAGGCACCGGCCTAGGAGATCTGAAATTAGAGTAATCACTCCATCAGGAGGCGGGTCGTTGCCCTCGGACTCAAAGCTGGTGGGATCAATGTACAGCGATGTCCATGCGCCTCGGACGAGTTCTACTCGGAGCGTATAGATGAGTGAAAGAATCTCCTCCGTCTTGAGTGTTGCTCGGAGAGCCTTGACTGTTGTCACGGCGGGAAGTCGCCAAAGTTTTGTAAACGCAAGCGTCAGTCCCATAGACCGGCTACTGGTCTCATCTCCAAGATAGTACTCGGTGATGGCAATATCTCGCTCCAAGGTATCCAGATCCATGTCATAGTCTTCGGCGCCGTCTTGGGGCTCATTCTTCAACAGTTTAGTACTGCCAGCCTTCTTAGGATCCGGGATCAAATCCATGTTGCGCATGAGGGCCCGGATTGCAAGCAAAAGTTCCAGCTCGCCCAACTGCGTCGCCTGTAGGTAGTTGAGGATGAGCGTCATTGATGGGTCGGCGTCCACTAGGCATGTGAGCAAGTCGCTGACCAGATTATTGCTATCCAGAGCCTCGGCGTCATACTCGTCACGGAAGGCCGCCTTCAGATTTGACAAGGTTAGATGTCCTGCAACGACCAAGTAAGTGGTGACGTTGCTGTCAGGTAGAACCAGTTGTAGTCTGTGTCGTGATACCTCGGTCTCGGAGGCGGTGATGGAAAAGACTCGGCCGAGAGCGTAGAGCACCCACCGACGGTCCACGGCGGCGTAAGAGGAGGGTCCAGGGAGCCAGTCCCACTCTGGTAACTCAGACTCCTTTTCTCCGTTGGCAACAGGAGCTTTCTCCTCCGTCTCCTCGGCAGCAGATTTGAGTCCCATACGGAAACGCTTACGCAATAGAATCTCCCAATGTCCAAATTCATCGTTGGCCAGGAAAGAGTCTGCTGCCACGAACTCGCCCCGAAGTTTGGTAAGGTAGTCTTCGGTAATGGTGCCGGGAATCTGTCGTGAAAACTCAACTGCTGAGGGGGTTTCTGTCTTGGCCTTCTTGAGGGGCGTTTCGGATGCCGCTCCTCGTCCGATGGAATCAATCAGCAGACCTTGCTTGCGTCGCTTTCCGTGGCTCCTTGGGGGTTCCACCTGTATAGAAACGAGGACGTTGTCGACTAGAGCAACAACTAGGTCCTGGCTTCGTAGATAGCTGATCAACTGGCAGTTCTTGGGCTTCTGGCATTCGCTTGGTAGCTCTGAGAGATCCAGGGGAGCAATGGCATGAATTGAGCGGTATTGATGGTTGTACAGTCCGATCGACTCGAGCGAGCACGACAAGACGAAAGGTCGAGAGAGACGAGAGAATGACACAGCCTTTTCCATCTGCACAACAGATTTGAGCTTAGGAACAGGAGTGGTAAGATCGTAAACGCTTAGCGAGCCCTGTTGCAACTGCAATAACAGACCAGATTGAACATCCACCTGGTACTGGGATACCTCGATCCTGGAAGCAGAGGGCGCACCCAGAGGAGCGATTTCCAAAGGAGCCAGTTTTTGGATATCGGATGAAGTAGAAGAGAGACCAGATGCAGCAGTAAGCACAATCAAGTGACGACTCTCCTGGCCCTGGCTGACAGATTTTGATACCACGGCAAGTAGCTCAGGATCAGAGCTCGGGGACTTGGGCAGAGTACTGAAGATCTCGGGTCTATCTTTGAAAAGGCCCTCACGAAACTCGGCAACGGTGCCAGAGGTTACATGATCCACCTGAAAACTCTCGAGCTGGGTCGCAACAACATCCTGGACAACAGACTTTGACGAGGTAGTCCATTGGATCGCGAGACTCTCGCCAGAGAGCGAGATGAACTCTCCATCTTTGCAGACTGCGACGATGTCACCGACATTGGAAGCATCAGTAGTGCCGGATGAGCATGTGATGTATATAATCGGCGAGGTCTTCAATGTCTGCGAAGCAGTGGTCGTAGAGGTGGTCTTGCCGTCTCGATGTACGACGTCCTTGAAAAGTGAAATCTTTTGGCCCGTGGAATCGCGCGTGGCAATGTAGGTGTATCGCGAAACATCGGTGCTTCCAGCACGTCGGATCCGAAGCGAGTATGGCGGACAGATGAAAGACTCTTGGGGTGGGATCGGGTAAGAGGTGATCAGTCTTGAAGCCGGGATCTACTCCATGTTAGACAAGCCCATGGGACCTCAATCAAGAACATACATCATAGATGCTCGCCGTCTCTCCATCAACGCCAACAACCAGCTCTGTCCTCTTGCGCTTCTTCTGTCCATCACGCTGGCCATAGACTTCCCGCGCAACAATTCTGCCTTCAGTGTGGTCGAGCGGCCGAGGAAGGGTCGCCAACACATATGGCTTATGTATTCTGTATTCGGAAGCCATGGCGATTATAGTTACCAGCGTCAAGAAAATAGATTCGGTGCTGGTAGACAAAACACTTGACCAAGATCCAGCCCGCACAACTGGCTGCCTTTAGACTTGCTGCGAGTGAAGCTTTACAAAAAAAAAAAGTTGAAAGCGGGCCGAAGCAAATTCCGATGGTGGGCCTTTCCGCTCCTGCCAACCTCAGAAACATTGGTGGGGTTGGAATGTGCACGGCGGAAGGAATCCTGATGTAGAAAGGTACGTACTGATTACACCCTGTCGCGGCACGTTCGTTGACGCGTTCGTCCAACCACTTTAACGCGAACCTTTGACCATTGTTAAACCAAACCACCCAAGTCTTGGTTCATGCAAAAGACAGGAGTTCCGTTTACGGAGGAACGACTTTCTCTTCCTTTCTTTTGAATATCTAAAGATTTCACTGTTTTCTCCCTCTTCTTTTTCTTGATTATTCACTACGTCAAGCTCGAAATATGCTGCCTTGACAACATCCAGACCTTGAAGTTGGTAACCCAGACAACTCCCATCCTTGACCTCGATTGTCGGTCTCTCTCTTTCAACAGCATCACGAGAATCAATGGGCTCCGTCCTAGTTGCCAGAATGGTTCAAGAAGAGTTGAGGGAACTTGACACCAAGAAAGTTCATCCTTTCTTCGTTCAAGGTTCTACTGACCTTGAACAGCCCGCCCCAAACCCCGACGATGGTAGCGAGAATGACCCCCAGAATGAGGGGGGAATGTCTGGCGGTCGAAGAAAGCGACGGAAGACCGACAGCTCAGAACCTCTGGATGTCCCAGAAGTAAAGAAGCCGCGCGGGAAACGACAGAGCGATGGTTTACCAAAACAAACCACCCTAAACACTCCCACGATCGAGACATGCATTCAAAAGATTCCGACCGACATACCTACTCCCCCGCTAAGCGATGCGTCTGCTTTAGCTCTCAACCAAATCGTCCCGATTCCTCCTTCAACCACTACTACAAACCCTTCCGAACCTATGAATGTCAAAGCCAAAGTTCTCAAGTTCAACCCCAAAACAGGAACTCTTGGGTCTCCACCGAAACCCAAAGCCAAGTCGTTGCCTTCACGCCTTGTATGTATCAAGTACGGCCCTGATGAAACGAAGCGGAACGTTATGGGAGATAAAATCACCCAGATCCTCGAGGGCAAAGTGCTCTTTCCACCAAGTCCGCCAAAAGCTAGAGGCAGGAAACCCAAGGCTGTGGCTTCCAACCAGACGACCGCATCTTCGAAAACGCCACACCCTTTCTTCTCTAGCAAAGCGAAGCAAACCACTTCCGCGAAGGAAAGCAAACTGGTAACCGCACGCGATAAATCATCCCCTCTCCGACAGACAGTTTTCATGTCGACTCCCATCTCCCCGAGGAAAACGCGAAACCCATTCACGGACGACAGCCAATTACCGAGGTTCGGTGTTCAAACAGGAGTTACAAAAGTGCCCGGCGCAATGCAACCTCTTTGGCCAGCCAAAGGCATGGCGCATGTTCGTGGCTTCGATCTCTCAATTGGCATTGATGGCAAATTTGGAGAGGAGAAAACATCGAAGAAATCCAAAGGATCCCTGGTTACCGTGGCACCGGACGAGTCGGTCTTGGGTGGTTTCTGCATAAGCATGGACTTTACTGCACTAAAGAATTCCCTTCCGAAGGACGACAACAGCTTCGAACCTGCACCAGAAGAACTGCGAATGCCAAAGAGACACTTCGAGAGTGGTCGGAGGCTTCAGAGACGAATCCGATCGCAACTACGAACATATAAACCCGCACCCACAATCGAAGACGAGGAAGACGAGGAAGACGGCTTAGCCAACACTCTGAGAGAATCAAAGAGAACACATCCAGCCATCTCCCGTTTGTATACATCTTTAGAAGACGGCCTTTCCGCATACGATCGATCTACATGCGAATCAATGGCATGGACACAAAAGTATGCTCCCACCGCAGCTTCACAAGTTGTTCAAGCTGGAAAGGAGGCCATTTTGCTCAGAGAATGGCTGGAAGCTCTCAAGGTCCAGTCTGTCGAAACTGGTGCCGAAGGCGGGGCCACCAAAGGGAAGGGCAAGTCGGACATGGCTCCGAAAAAGAGGAGGAAGAAGGACAAACTTGATGGCTTCATTGTTGGAAGTGACGGGGAGGCAAACGAGATGGACGAGGTGTCTGAAGACGAGGACGACTGGGCTCCGGCTGGCTCTGGTATGCTGAAAAAGACGGTTATCAGAAGCGGAAATACTGCCACGAAAGGAGTCAAGGGACGACTTATAAATGCAGTTGTTATCAGCGGCCCCCAAGGCAGTGGCAAAACAGCAGCTGTTTACGCTGTGGCCAAAGACCTCGGATTCGAAATCTTTGAAATCAACTCGAGCAGCAGACGAAGCGGAAAGGACATTCTTGAGAGAGTCGGCGACATGACCCGCAACCACCTAGTCCAGCAGCACCGGGCTAACTTGGCCGACGACGAAGGAGAAGATGGGACTGCCCGGGACATCCAGTCTGGTAAACAGGGCATGATGACTGCGTTTTTCAAAGCAAAGTCAGGCGCACCTGTGAAGAAACCGACAGAAACGACGAACAACAGCTCTACTAAGAATCAGAAGCAGTCGCTCATTTTATTAGAGGAAGTGGATATCCTTTACCAAGAGGACAAACAGTTCTGGACGACCTTGATAGAACTGATCGCCCAGTCAAAACGACCCTTTATCATGACATGTAATGACGAAAGCATGGTACCCCTACAGAGCCTTAGTCTGCATGGCGTCTTTCGATTCTCTCCTCCTCCAATGGACCTGGCCGTCGACCTCTCACTTCTGGTGGCTGCAAACGAGGGACATGTCCTGCGACGAGATGCCGTTGAAGCCTTGTACAAGTCTCGCCATCACGATTTGAGGGCGACATTGACTGAACTCAACTACTGGTGTCAGATTGGTGTAGGCGATCGCAAGGGGGGATTTGATTGGTTCTTCCTTCGTTGGCCTAAAGGCACTGATCTTGATGAGCATGGCGACGTAGTTAGAGTTGTCAGCGAAGACACCTACTATAAAGGTATGGGATGGATCGGCCGAGATCTCGTCACCACATGCAGCAATCGACTCGAGGCAGAGGAGGAAACTTTGATGCAGTCCTGGGATTCGTGGGGGCTAGACATGGGAGACTGGGAGAACTCGTTGGATCTGCAATCATGGACTCACGATGTTTCGGTACACACAACGGAATTGTCCCAAAGGCTCGATGCTCTTGCTACATACGATGACTTTTGCCAGTCAATCAGCGATGCTGACATGTTGTCGTCTGGCGCTTTCGGCACCCGCTTCCAGGAAACTCTCGATCCAGGCCTGCCAGATATGCCAGCAAAGATGAGGGAAGACTTCATCGTCGGAAGGCGGCTGCTTGAGGCAGTCCCCAAGGTTGCACCATCCTCGCCCAGCGTCTGCCTCTCAATTGCGGTCAAATCTCTAGCCAGAGAAGGGCTGTTAAAATCAGCCACCAACTTCCAGCGAGGCACCAACAAGACAGCTGTTCTTGAGCCAATCAATGACAACCGAGCAGTGTCCGTGTTAGGTGCATCATTCGAGCATTCGCCTTGTTCCATGACACGGCTCGATCTCGCTGTCGCCTTCGATCCCATCGCCATCAATGAGAAGGCACCACCATCCACCCACCTAGATCCGTCGGTATTTGACCGCACAACAAGGCTCATTGTTCTCGACGTAGTCCCTTGGGTTCGTGGGATTGTGGAATACGACCACAAGCTCATGACGGACAGGATCAGGCTCAGCAACATCCTCAGCGAAGGTGGAAAACGGAAAAGAATGAGGAACACTCGAAGCGCGTACTCGGCTTTGGAGGGCGGAGAGAGGCGAACAACACGCCGAGAGAAATATTTCGGCGACTGTCTCAACACGACATTTGTACGACGCACCGCTGGAGAGGCATGGCGGCATGCTATGCCAGAAGTGATGGCACCAGCAGAGAGCGTGGGGAGTATAACGAGTAGTCCTCCTTCATTCGAAGACTTGGGTGGAGTGTAAAATGCGAACTCGACGAGGAGGAACTATATATATTAAGCATAAGCCAGTAATGGAGGTTTTGGTTTCAAATCAAGGCAACAACACGGTTGGGAGGTCATTTTGAGGATGTTTTCTAGGTCAGGGGAGCATAGAATAGAAATGGCTGAATCTCAGTTTCATGACATCGCATTCCATCCATGTTAGCAATTATCATGATGAAGAACAATAGGTACCAGCCTTGTTGAAATTCCCTTGACTAAACAAAACACATCGCTAATCCCTATTCCAGCACAAGACACACCTTTCGTTCTACATATATGCCACGTCCAACTCAGCGTGGAGCAAAAACAGGCTGAGCAACAACTCTCCTCTTCTCAGGCTCGTAATACCTATCATCATACATCGGCAACGCTCCCCTCCCATCATCCCTCACCATCGTTCTCCTCACAGTCTCATGCTCACACGGCCTCCTATCCAGCAACCGCCTCCTCCCACGACTCACCTCCTCATAATACGCCCCATCCCCATTCCTCGCCACCCTCCGACGCTCCACCACCCTCTCACCGTGGTGCTTCCCGTGAGGCTTCGTCTCCCACTCCTCCTGGCCACCATACAACACCCCCTTGGGCCAGGCTTTGTGAGCGATGACAGTGGCGATGCCGATTCCGGCAAGGAGTCCCGCTGTGCTTTTGAAAAGACCGTGGTGGTCGTGCTTGTGCTTGCGGCGTGAGGGGGAGCGGCTGGATGAACGGGTGCTTGATCGGGAGCGTGGTCTGCCTCGGGATGCTGGGCGGGTGCGGGTTTGAGATGAACCGCGGTAGGGGAGACGGACTCTAGGAGATGGAGATGTTGTTCTCTTTCTGGGAGAGGGTGGTCTTGATACTGAGCGTGATCTCCCCATTGAAGCGGTTGTGTCGATGATGTTGCTGTATGAAGCCAAGACTGCAACCTTTGTAATGGTAAAGTACAGATAAAACGACTCAATAGGAACTTGTCAAGTCTGATGATGACTTTCTCCTCATAAACACCACCTCGATCAGCCAAACACCTCAATGATGGTTGAAGCCCAATTATGGAGTATGTTGAATTTTTTTCCCTCTTCTCTTCTCCTTCTCTCTAATCCCAAGAGAGAGAAACCCCCAATCGTAAGCCCTATTCTTTTATTCGTTGAGGCTATTCTCCCCAATCGATCGCTTTGGTCTTATGGCTACCGGTGAAATCACACCGGGTGGGACGGGGATATCCTAGTCTGACACGATGGATGATGAAGGTAGGAAGGGGAAGGCACGGATCGGAAAGGAAATAATGATTAACAGCAAAGACTCGAATTATTCGTTAGAATTGCCATTCACAGTATTTGCGATAGAGCTGTATCATGAAAACGATCAAGGAAGTTTTTGTTGTTTAAAGAGCAGGAATCGTCGCTAAAACTTGGCACAGGTAGCTAAGAGATGGGAAAGCGCAGCCGATCTCTCAGTGTATTGTATATCTGCTAGGATTGGATGTTCGTTCTTGTGCGGCTGAGTCGGGACACTTTTGATCAACAAGAAGCTTGCTAAGAGAAATGTGATGACGAAGCTGTTTTTATTTCGGTCCATGATCTATCAAAAGGGCAATCCTTGTCAGTTGGTGAAAACGTCATTTTGAGAATCAGGGATGAGTTCCCACTTAATTGATCATGTAGCTGGTTTGTTGAATCCATGCGAAAACACCGTGGTTGAGATGGAGTTGATGCTGTGAAATAGACATGTGCTATTGGAGATGGTATCACAATAACTGCTCCTAGACGGTCTGTCAGTTTGTTTCCGCTGTCAAAACGCGGGATGCCAGCTTGTTGTCTCTTTAACATTTGCAGAGTGACTAGCCTGTTAATCGCAAGGCCGCCAATGTCTTTATGTCGTGAGGATACCAGATAAACCGTCCAGGTCGTCGCGATAATCAACGTGCTCGTCTTGGCTGTCATCAACCCTGGCTTCTGCTCGTGCCCAGATGAGCAGCCGTCTCCTGTGCAGAGTGCCAGGCAGAACCGATAGATGGCAGCGTATCTAAAGACCAACATTGATCTCTGACATCCCACAGTGTTCCATTTCCATGTAGCAATCCTGCTCATGGGTTAAAAGAAGATGCTACTATCAGCATATAACCTACTACTAAGGTACTTAAATTGGCAATCTTCTGATCAAGACAACCCCTTGTAGTGACGAGAATAAACAGCAGGTCCGACAACCAAAGCACCCCTTCGACGAGAAACCAGAGCCTCTGTTTCCCGAATCCGCATGTGCAAGGAGTGTGTGTCTTCGACAGTGCTATTGACGCAAAAGCAATGCATGTCATCACGTCCAAGCACCCAGCTTGTCTCAGCGTGTGAACCGACCCCCAATAACCAACAAGTTCACTTGTATTAAAGGGGGGCAAGTGTCTCGAAAGTAGAAAGGTACTGGCAGATCCTCTTTCCCTCCTTCAACTTGTGCGAGGCGAGCTGAGCAGGCAAGCAGGGCTGCTCGACGAGAGACAGTTGTAGAGATGTGCTCCAAGGCAAAAAAATAAAAATAAAGGCAAGGGTTACAGGAGTCGAGGAGGAAACCACAAGCCACTGCAGCCTGGTATTTCCATGCTTGCGACGTATATAGATGAGAACGTGAGACAATGGAAAACAAAGGGAAGGAGGGTGTCGCCTTGCATACTCGTCAACTACTGTCTCTGGTCTAGTCTCGTTAGTTCAAACAAGTTATCGGGCGGCCGAGGGAGAAGAGAGGCAGCCTAAGATAAGGATGTTCAAGCCAAGTCAAACGCCAATGAGTTATGATCAAACGTAGATCCTTTCTCCAAACGCCAATAGTTTTCTAGCTATAGTATAATTAGCATGTTTGAGGGATCCCGGATACCATAACGAAAGGAATGCAGTCATGGCGTCAATCTTTCTTTTCATGTTTTCCCTTTCCCTTTCCCTTTCACTTGCCCCTTGACCCTTGACCTAACAAAAGTCGACACGCCCAAAAAAGAACGCGTAAAGTGGTCGCATGAGAAGCGGGGGTTTGGCAAATCGCTTTCTCAGGGCTTCCCTTATTCACAACTGTTTCCGTATCTGTCCAAGCATCCCCTCGCCTCCAACTCTCAGCTCTTTCAAGCCAACAGCCGCGGCGCGAATTAAAAGACAAAGTAAAGCGGCTATGGGCACCTTTTAGAGAATTTTGAGGGAAAAGACAATCCAAACGGTCTCATTCGGCACGCCCGGACAATGGATGGGATCGCCCCCCTCTTCATCATGTCAAGGATGTGGAGGGACATCATCAAAAGCCTGAATGAGTATTGTGTCAAGTACGCACATACATACAAGGCCAGTGACATGTCGTGTGTTGACACGAGCAGACCCAATCAATGCCAATGTTGATATTGTTTCTCCGCCTCTACTGCCTGATACTAGAGAGAAGAAACAGGACCCGGTTCGCCCGTCCTGCATCCTACCACGAGTTAGTTACAGTATCAATTGAACAGGACATCAGCGTCAAATTAGGCAACGGTCCTTTCTCCTTGATCACCTTGTCCGCCTTTTTTTTCAACGTGTGTGCCTCTCAAGCGCCCAGACAAACCTTCATTGGTAGACTGGTATGCTGTTCAGGGCTGGTCTTTGCCACGCCACTAGAGAAAGAAGCGAGTCCTTGTGAATGAAGGGCTAGGTCATTGATGGCAGTTCAGGAATCCTCGGACCTCTTGAGCAAGTCTTGGACGGGTGCCTAACTGAATAGGTGCAGAAACAGGGGCCGACGTGG
>JABFEV010001603.1:0-13706 GCA_013618395.1 Fusarium domesticum
CTTTCGAATCGACATCAACCTTGCCCGTGTCGAGAAGTAGCTTAACTACTGCTTCATTTCCACGCTTAGCGGCCAACGATAGTGGTGTCTGGCCGTATTCATCTTTCGAATCGACATCAACCTTGCCCGTGTCGAGAAGCAGCTTAACTACTGCTTCATTTCCACGGTCAGCGGCCCATGTTAGTGGTGTCCAGCCGTATTTATCTTTCGAATCGACGTCGACCTTGCCCGTATCAAGAAGCAGCTTAACTATTGCATCATTTCCACGGTCAGCGGCCCACACTAATGGTGTCCGGCCATTGCTCTCCATCGGATCGGGCTCGTCAGTTTGTTCCAATAAATGTTCAGCTGCTTCTCGCATCCCAAAATATGCCACTAAATGTAATCCTCGCATCCGTTTGGGGAATCTTTGGCTATACTCCGGAGACCGCCATAATGGCTTGTTAATCATAAGAGCTTGTACTAGTGCCTCGACCTTAGCATCGCTGTTGAGCAAGTCAAGGACGGCTTGGCTGGTTTCCCCGGCCTCCCTAGCATGATGACCCCAGTAGCGTGCGGCGTAGGCGTAGAACTGATTCGATTGTAATCGGTCCTCGAACTCAGCATCTGCGCGACAGGACCCGCCTTCAAATGCGCTGAATGATAGATACGTGGCGCAAATCTCCATAATCTCGATGTGTGCATCTTTGAACCAATGCTGCCAGGTGCGCAGGAAGTATTCCTGCGTCGTATAGTGCACTAAGCGGATAATGCCACTTTCCTCATCAATCGTGACTAGGCCTGCGCAAACCAGGACGATGTCTTCCATCTGCGGAATGTTGTCGGGGTCTAACTCAGTCTCACCAAGTTCAACTCCCAGGGCGTGCTGGAGTTCTATGGTGGATAAAGGCCTTTTTGCGCAGATAACCCAGGATAGGGTCTGTTTCGCAAGCTCTTCTTGATCCTTCACCTGGCCTGCAATGCGCTCCATCGCGTCTTCATACGCATGATCGTATGCTTCGGAGCCCGTATGTAGCTTATCTAGTGCTCTTCTAACAGCCTTTGGAGATTTCTTCCCTACTAACGATTTGAGATGAAGATACGCAAGTAGAAACCTTTTCGCGTTAGTAAGGTTTGCTGAGAAAACCAAGGGTTTATTTACATTCCGTCAACGGCCTTAACGATCTTAGTTGTAATCTCCTCTCGTAATTCTGGATTTCGTCTAATGAAAGACGGCAAGTGTGAGGTATTGCCCTCAATATACCTCCGGACATCTTCTGGGTGCGCTCGGATCTCTAGTGATACGCTCTCGCTGAAACCTTTCGTAATATCCAGAATAAACCGCGAGGTCGCAAAGATATTAGATCCGCATGTAGTGTGCAGTGTGAATATCTCGGCCAGAAATTTAGCTCGATTGCCATCAATCATCTGGCACTCGTCGAGAGCATCGATAACGACGAAGGTCTTCGAATACAGGTTCGCGACAGTCTGGAGGGCTTTAGATAGCTCGGTAAGCGATGGTCGTCTCCTATCCTTATGTTCGTTATAGAGGCCCCTTACAGACCCCGGCACAGATGCGCAGCCCTGAGATAGCTGCCTTAACACGCTGGCCAAGAGATCTTCAACCTTCTGGTCCGCCTGCCGTCGAAAGTTGCAGTATAAATATGCGATGCCGACATGTCCGTTATCCCGAAACCGTGTAAAGAGGTCGTCGATCACAATCGATGTAAGGATTGTCTTACCGGCTCCGGGAATGCCTGGACAGAAAAGTATCTGCTTCACGGTTTCGGTCCATCCTTGGTACTCCAACGAGTCTAATAACCATTGGCCAGTGCCCTCTTGCCGACTTGCGATAAAGTCACTCTGTTGAGGGCTATAGTCAACAGTCGTAAGCCAGTCGAGGATGGACTTGCTCTCCCGGTCCACCTGCCAGCCCTGCTGCTCCTTTCTCGCCTCTATGACTTCTTTATGGGTATGAGCGCCGAGGGTGAGGGCGTCCACAGCCACCAAGCTATTTAAGGCCTGGCACTGACGTACGAGGTTTTCGACCGATTCCCTCATTCTTTTAGATAGAAATGCCCCTTTAAGCCTATCCCAGCCAGCTCGGTGGCCGTGGGAACGCTTCGTTAGGTCGTTAAGGAGAGTGTCCATTTCCTGTTTGCAGGCTAATACCATTGAAGAGGTGGTTGTGTTTTGCGCGGCGTCTCCGAGCTCCGTAAGAAGCGCGGAATGCCGGCCTTGAAAGGCATTCTTGAAGTCGTCGTTGAGTAAAATGTTTACATGCGTCTCAGAAAGAACTTTTTTTAGTACTTGGATCTCGGTCATGAAGCTCCTGGCGTCGGCCGGCGCGTCTTTCCAATCCAATCCGAGACTGATAGCGGCCTGGACGATCTGGCCGGCCACGCCGATAACCCCAATAATCCCGAAGGGTTCAGCCATGTTGTAAGAAGGCGGGCAATCCGAGAAGGTTTCTCAAGCGATCAAATGATTGTTTAGATAGTTGTAAAAGAGGAGGATTTCAGACCTGTCTGTCCATAAGCCAGAGCCTTCTTACTCGGAGCGGGGTACGTGATTGAGAACCAGGCTCTCGCCCGTTATCGACATATGGATGTAAGCTTACAGTTCTTACGCGCTGTGGTTGCAGCAGGCTAACTGTTGTGTGGCACACGATTGGTGAAGGAAGCGCAGCTTAAACCACAGCCCCTGGGATGCTGTTATAATGCATATAGGACCACCTTGTACCTAGTACAAGAGTAAGGAGCCCTTGCACTTTTGCTACGGTCAAGTGGCATTTGTGCGCGACAGTTGCATAATTATGAGACCAAAAGCAACATCATCGTGCAGCTATTGCAATATCAATCGAGTTGTTCTTTTCCAAGATTTATGCGAGAGAATTGGTCAATGATGGAACTTGGGAGATAAAGCATAGCCAGTCGGCCTGGGGGCTATATTTGCCTTGGGATCTTAGAAGACAGTTTTTAATATGATGCATGCGCATATCTACTTATATATATACAGAAGGTAGGGTAAGATAAGAGAGCGACAACAATAGAAAAATAGACAAATCAAGGCAAGTAGAAGAAAATTATAAAAAGGCATAACAGTTATTCTTGCAGACCAGCTGCTATACTGAAATTCCTATTCTAGGAGCCCGCGTTGTTGCCTATTGCGACGTTGCCGGCGCCCTCTGGAGGGACTCCTAGTACTATACTACTATTCATGCTTAGAGCTTCTACCCTTGTGGCTAGTTCATCATACGTCGACACCAGTCTTCGTAGCTGCGACTCGTAGTATGCGCATCCCGTCCAAGCATCGGTCCGTTCCTTTTCGAGCTGCGCCACGATGGTAATCTGGTTCTTCATTTCGCCGAGGTTAGATTCTACTTCGCTGCGAAGCCGAGTGATGTCTCCCTCATCAACTTCTATACGCTGCTTCGAATAAGCAAGTTGAGATTTCAATGTTGCCATCTCATGATTAGCAGTCCCCATTGCCTTTTAATAATCTCTCTTTTCCTGTTTCTTGTCTTTGATTATTTGTTTTTGTTCTTGGATCTCGTCACGGTATTGGTCCAAAATCAACTGGTTTAACTCCTTTTGAAATCTCTGAGTTTCGAGTTCTTCAAAGATACGCGCCTTGTCATCGGCAATGCGAGCCATATCTCCAACCAGCTCATTGCAGTATGTTTGCTTCCTCTGTAGCTCCGAAATGGTAGCATCGCTATTTCGTAGAGCGTCCTCCAACTGCTGTGTCAGAGACTCGGTCTTCCGTTGCAGAAACCCAACCTTGTTTTTCAGCCGGCCATCCTCCTGCAACAGATAAAAGACCTGTTTTTCTAGCGAACGGAACGTATTTCGAACGATAAGACAGGGGCACAAGATATGTTAGCATGGCCCATCCCTTCTTATTGTCCTATCATAAGTCGGGACCAGGCTACAAAAGTGTTATCCTTGACCCAAATACCAAAAGCCGAAACCTGCACCCAGAGGAGGAAGTAATGCCCTAGTAAGAGGGGTTCGTTTCCAGATCGGCGCCCCTCGGAGACCGCCCGTTCTAAATGAGAATATACATGATTGATCATGTTCCATGGCTTAAGTCTTTAAAAGACCGGTTGCCGTTGGCTATGTGACTAGCTTCATTGACTTCACATTAGTTTTATCTTTGCCATGGAGGATAATCGCAAGTTGACCGCTGGCGGGAACACTTTACCTAAACCTCTGCAGGCACAATCAAAAGCCATCTACATGCCTCCAACTGCTGAGGATACAGACGTATCTGAAGAGTTCAAGCAATACCTGATATTTATAATGTTGCTACGAAGAAGTCAGCCTCTTGCATGTCACGTGATATATAGGCTGTGAAATGTCGGTGATGATAACGTACCGGTATCGCAATGATTAAGTATTCTCTAGAATTCACATAAACCTCAAAGAAAGTCTTTCTTAGTATTGGGAATTGACCTTGAGGATTTGGAATAGAGGTTTTGATCAGTGAATTCATGAGACTATCATAAATAGTGTTAAGCATTAGGAAAACCCAATAAGTCGATCAATGGTTCCGTGGGGGACACGAAAGATAGACGTTGAATTTCTGAATGATCCTCGTACTAGGAGAGCTGAAGAGCAAACCGTCCGCCGGTCTGTTCTGTGCTACAGAATCTGCAGAGAGGAGGATCAAACATAGCTTCACGAGGAACTCATAGCTGATGAAGTTCGATCAAATATGATGACAGCAATCGAATGGCGATGGTGTCGCGTGCCCGCATGCAAAACTATTGCTAACAAGCAAGCCGGCGTTTATCCAGCAAACCGACATGCGACCAGACAAGTAGGAGAAAACACTACAAGCAGGAATTAGGCAGCGGGTAGAGCAAAGGAACAAAGCTCAACCAGGGCTCAGGTTAAAGCAGCAGCAGCTCAGGTTGGTGCACGACGAAGGAAATATCCCAAGTCGGGGTTTGGGTTGTACATTCATCTGTTTTTATATCTACAAAACGTCATCGGCCTGTGCGTTTGCTAAAGCTGCCAAGTATCGTATAATAAGAGGAGTGCGGAGCCGTGTTGGATTTCAGGGTATCCCTATTTAACAGAATAAGAAACATGGCTGCCAGTAGGGCAATGGTAGCTATGGGGTGTTGGTCCGACCGATGGTCGGACTGTCGGTTCTACCAGCTCTAATATCATCCCCAGCTTGGCCACCAGACCGAGCTGTGTATGCCCTCTTGGCAACTCTTCCTGTTCAATTAAGACGCAGATCTTTATCTGGATATAATAAGGGCTATTTCCTCAACACTAACTATCGGATGAGGTTTCTTTTCATTCGAGTTCTAAAAGGCTTTGTCTGAGGTTAAACACTAAGCAATATAGTCTAGGTCTAGAACAGAAAAATCGACCAACACCAGACTTTGCTACCTGCTGATGCCTATCCTTTCCCCCACAATGTTGTTCTGCGGCAAAGAACTGCCTGCTAGAGAGGAGGAGCCGGACAGACGGCCGCTACTGTCTCAGTTAAGAGGGGGCTACACGCACCAGTTTCGTAATATTACTACGTAGTAAATCGCAGTTTCTGGGCTTTCTTGTTTATCTTAGTAGACCCAATCTAACAAATCGGTCTGCCGCAGAACAGAGAGCACAGGCCTCAACATCTCAAGGAGAACTCACATGCACGCATATCCAGATGGTAGCGCCGCGGCTAAGCTGCATGCGCAGAAGGGGTCTGACCAGCTCGAGATGCCCTCAACAACAGCTCATGACAACCATATCGCGCCATTTGAATCCTTGAATTAGGTTCAGGGGCGTTGATACTTGGTCGTGTCGTTGGTCGGCCTCTACCATCGGTTTGAAGTCTTCACCACCAGGCTCCGGTTTAAATCAATCATCATGATTCAGTTTGTACTCAGACTAGTGTCACAATAGCATTTTATTCACGCTCGTTAAGATATGCAGAATTTCCCAATACCGCAAACCGCGCGACTTAAGTGGGAGAAAAGATTAAAAGGACCGAATGCTTGAGGGCTTTGACCACTAGGTGCAAGCATGATGAGGGACCGATGTACTGCAAATGGAGGTCGATTGAAACCTGGACCCCATTTAGCTTCCCCTCCCGTAGACAGTAGTTCCAACTTGCCGTCCGATGGTAAGGCTACCGGACAAACGCGAATTAACAGGCTACGGCCATGTTCTCGGCGAGTCCTCTCGAGCTCTCTACATGGACTAGGGATGATGATTGCCTCACTTGGCTTCATCTGGTTACCGTCGTCGGCGTTACCAGATCAATGTCATTTACATCGACGTTTATTGGTCACATAAGTCTCAAGCGTCTCCATAAAACCCATTGTCCGCCTGTTCTCCAAAGAAGAAAGAAAGAAAGAAAAAAGAAAAGACTCTAGACCGAAGCGAGTTCGGAGCGTGGGGGGATATGATATGCAGATGGGGGGAGGGTCGATCGATGCTTGGCTATGTCGATTTCTTAGTACGGAGCAGCTGCGGAGTGATTGTCCCGCACTAAAATCCCCAAGGAGAAAACTAGCTCTGGGGATTATAGCATTAAGGTTATGGTTGGGGAAGTGGAGGCTGGTGCTCGTTTACCCCGTCTTTCAAAGGCAAACGGTTGCAGTCCCTTTACTTGGGGAAAAGAATATAAAGATGAGCTTTGTCTGCTCCTCTAGTCTCTTTTCTATCATCACTCATCACAATTCGATTCATTCAACAACTCCTCTCCTTCTTCAGCCTCATCACACATACCATACATCACAATGGCTGGTGGTGCTATCCCTACTGCTGCTCCTCAGCTAGCTGGTGGCTACTTGACTGGTCGGGCTCTCATTTTCCCACTGTCCCTCATCATCTCCCTCTTCTTCCTCTGGGGATTCTCCTATGGCCTTCTTGATGTCCTCAACAAGCATTTCCAGACCGTCCTCGGCATCAGCCGTCTCGAGTCTACTGGCCTCCAGGTCATGTACTTTGGCGGTGGCTACCTCCTCTTCTCCCCTATCGCGGCCGAAGTACTCAAGCGCAGAGGCTACAAGCAGACCATCCTGATGGGTCTCTGTCTCTACTCGCTCGGTGCTATCCTGTTCTGGCCTGTTGCCAAGTCCGCCGAGGGCACCACCAACGGCCGCGCTGCCTTTGGCGGCTTCTGCGCCTGCACTCTCGTCATTGCCTGCGGCCTTGCCACTCTCGAAACTTCCGCCAACTCGTACGCCGTTGTCATCGGAAAGCCCGAGTCCGCCTCAGCGCGTCTTCAGTTCTGCCAGTCATGGAACGGAGTCGCTAGCTTCATCGGCCCCTTGATCGCCTCCAAGTTCTTCTTCTCGGGTGAGAACCAGAACAGCCTCACCAACGTTCAGTTCGTCTACCTTGCAGTCGCCTGTGCTGGCGCCGCTGTCGGCGTCCTCTTCTTCTTCGCCAAGCTCCCCGAGGTCTCCGAGGCTGTCATTGAGGATGATGCTGCTGGCCACGCTGCTCAGGGCTCCATCTGGAAGCAGTACAACATGTGGTTCGCCTTTGGTGCCCAGATGTGCTACGTCGGTGCCCAGGTTACCGTCGCCACCTTCTTCATCAACTACGCCCACGAGAACGGCGGCTTCTCCACTAGCAAGGCCAGCACCATGCTGAGCTACGCTCTCATCGCCTTCACTATTGGCCGCTTCTTCGCCACTGGCCTGGCTGTCTTCCTTCGGGCTGACTTCATCATGGTTGTCTACTCTACCATTGCCATTGCCATGACTGCCTATGTCAGCGCCGGGACTGGAGCTGCTAGCGTTGGTGTCTTGATTGCCATCTTCTTTTTCGAAGCTCCCATGTACCCCACCATCTTTGCCATGGGTACTAAGAACCTTGGTCGCCACACTCGTCGCGCTGCCGGTGTCCTTGTCATGGGTGTTTCTGGTGGTGCCATCTTCCCTCCTATCCAGGGTGCTATCGCCGACGCCAAGGGCACTCGCGTCAGCTACCTTGTGCCCATGATTGGTTTCGTCTACGTCCTTGGTTATGCTGGTGCTCACTGGGTCCGCAACGGCATGGGCATCCTCCAGCCCAAGTCTCAGGAGGATTCGGTTGCTGGGTTCTCTGATGTTACTGAGAAGAAGGAAGTTCATGTTGAGCAGAAAGAGGTCAAGGAGAACGGTGACAACTGGGCTTGAGGACATTGAAACCCATGTTCACCGGATGATGATTTAGAAGCGATATATTCCTGATTTAAGCTGGCGTTACAAGTTACAACCTGGTATAGAGGCCATAGATATGATCATGGCTCAATTCTACCTGACTTAAACAAAGATATGATTCCTTAACAGTTCATGCCCGTGATTCTCAAACACTACAGGTTTTTTCCCTGCTCGAATCGATAGAGGAAACATCATAACTTGACTCTAGTCCCAGTCGATAACCCCAACCCCCAACATGTTCTCCAATAAACCATGCATATACGGAGTATGGTTTGGACTCATGTCGCTACCCTGGAAGACCCAGCTACTCTTCAGCTTCGCAGTTAATGTAAGGCGTTGTCTTTACTGGCTTGTGCATCTATCTATGATTTGTCCACACATGCACTACAAACAGAGAACAAGCCGGCACTTGCATGGCTGTGCGTTAGAGTGAGAGCTGTCTGTTAGTTCCTATCCCTGCTACAGTCGGTTGTGAGTCGAGACTAGTAAAACCATGACACCTCTGGAAGCTCCACGCTTCTCCTGACTTTCCTGGGCTTGGAGGCGATCACGAGCCGAAAGCAAGCCAATGCCGTCTTCACCATGGCGAGAGTTCTAAACTATCAGTTATCACTCGCCAAGTGGCCAATGGAAAGCGTTGATCTAATCATAGGCCATAGCCCCTTGACACAATGCTGCCCCCAACAGTAAGACGCTGCTGGCTCACTCGAACCATTGTCCACGCCTTCAATTTCAAGCTTTCACTACGCAAGCGTCGGCGCAAAGATAGCTTGCCTAGTGTCGGCCATTCCGCCACTAACCCTTCCCTTGTTCGTGTTTACCGAGTGGGGAAAATCTCTGTTGAAAATCTCAATTGGGGTTGACGCGTCGGACCGACATCACGGCAATCATGACGACTAGCCAGGAATGACCGAGTCAAGCGTTGTATGGACGGTGGGGCTCAAGTTCTTACATAGCCATAGCCAATCATTCTTGTTGAAAGGTTGCAGCGTGACATTGAACAACAAGCCAGGGGGTTACTGTACCATGCCAGTCTTTTCTTCCTGTCGGTGTCCCCAGTTGTTCTACCCCAAGGTACTTTGGATAAGCAATGACTAGCTGTACAATTCATGTCGGATAGTTTATTAATGGTTGACTAGCATATGGGGAGCGGTCTTGAATACCATTAGAAGCATAGAGTTAAGATGTTGAAGTAGCAACCTCTAGACAGTCAGACCCGACGCGACTATGCCCATTAACAGGTAGTTTAGGATCAAAGTGACGTCTTGCTGAGCCCGAGAGTAGTTGATAATATATTAACACAGGGCAAATCAGTTGACTAGCGTACTCCACAAGCGAGGGATCTTCGCGTAGGCCCGTACAGTTAGTCAGCAACGTCCACTACAAAATTCCCGCCTCATCACTAACCGCCTAACCACCTAACCACTTCATCAAAACTCTTATCACTACGGAGTACTAACTTACCAACGCAATCGATGCTAATCTAGCTTCTTTCTCCTATAACACCCTTCCTCCTACCCCGGGGTACTTATTAAGAGAAGATTTGTTTATAGCTATCAATAAATAGGCAACAACTAGAAGCTATAAATTTGTTATTAGGAGGTCAATTATTGGAATGTCTAGTCGACCTACAATTACATAATCATGTAACCGATTCCGTTCTGGCTGCCAATTTTCAGTAATTGGCTTCTTAAACACCGTACTGAAGCCCGATTTTCTCAACACAATCACGAGCCGCAAGACCAGCCGCAAGACCGACTGCAAGTCCGAGTGCAAAATGAGGCGCAAGACGAGCCTTTACGATCAAAGAGATTTCCAACGTATAGCAAGTGTCATAGAAAAGACCACAGAGAAGGCGCAAAATCTTGCCCATTGAAATTCAGAGCAGCCCCTAAGGTGGGGGGATTTTGCAGTGGACGTTGCTGACTAATTGTACGGACCCGTAGCTGTACGGACCCGCGCGAATATTAGATTAGATCCCTGATTTTCCCAGCTTTAATTAGGACGCATCCCGCTCATCACTCACTTGCTTACGTGACAAAGTCCTCTCACGATACCATGGAACCTGTAGGACTCGCCGTCGGGGTCGTCGGCCTTGCTGGCCTATTTAGCACCTGTCTAGAAGCCATCCAGAGGTTCGACTCCTATCAGAATTTCGGCCGCGATTCGCGTTCTTTAGCCGCTCAATTCAATTCCGATAAGCACCGCTTAGAAAATTGGGGTCAAGCCGTTGGTATTGAGCAAGGCAAGCTGTCCGATACCCATCACCCCGCTCTTGATGATCCTCAATCCTTCTCGGTCGTCCACCAGCTGCTACTAAGTATTCAAGACTTTTGCAGCGGCGCAGATTGCGCCTCTTACCAACAGCCCACCCTAGCAGACAGCAAGGCATCAGAGGACGCTTCACTGTATATGCGACAAGCCCAGCCTCGCCAAGGCGTGCATACGGAATCGAGATGGCGTAAGGTAGCTTGGGCGCTAAGTGGGAAAACGAAGCGTACAAGTCACGTTCAAACATTCGCAATCCTGGTGCAGTGTCTCTATGATGTCGTTCCCGCTGACGGCGCAAAGAGTACACTATCCGGATATGGGGCGCGAATCTGTAACGATGCCCGTCCACTTGGTTCGTATAAACAATACCTGATCGCGCCTGCTGCTTCAACCCAACGATATGAAGATGTGTCCGCGAATGAGGGTTCTAGGCCTGTAGAGATTCTAGCATTCCTGCGCAAGGCAGAGGAGGAGATAGGAGGTAATGGTAGCCTGCGCCGGCGCCTCCGATTATCTAGCTAACGGTTGCAGCTGAGACAAAACGAAACTTGCGGTCTTGGCTCGGTTGCCCGGCCGCAAATGATCTCTACGATGACTCTATCCGGAAGCGACTGGATGGGACATGCGAGTGGATACTATCGCGAGACTATATCCGTGACTGGCTTTCAGCTAATATCTCGACCGTTTCTGCCAGCGTACTATGGATCAACGGTCCGGCGGGGTTTGGCAAAACTATTCTATGTGCCAGGCTAGTTAAGATCCTATCCTCGAGTCCCCAAGCGCCCGTTGCATATTTCTTCCTATCATCCAAGTCTGAGGGTCGCGATGACCCCTTTATGGCTCTGAGGTCGTGGATCACCGACGTAGCATTCTGCAGCCAGGATGCTTTAGATATCGTCTGCAAGAGGCGATTGTCCCAGCACGAACAGGTCGCAACGCGAACAACAATCATCGAGCTCTTTCGCGAAGTCCTCCAAACCATACCGTTCTGCACTTTCGTCTTAGATGGCCTAGACGAATGCACTGGGATAGGGGAGAACCGAAATGGCAGCGGCTCTGTAGCCCACTTTCTTAACGAGCTTAGGCAAGCGATTGCTGGCACCACTACTCGGATCTTGGTGGTCAGCCGTAATGAGCCTGAGATTCGGCAGGGGCTCTCGAGATTCCCTGGTTTTAGCGAGTACGCAATATTATCTGAAGACGTCTATCACGATAATATAGCCTATGCAGAAAGTATTGTTGATAAAAAGCTACCCAAACTCCACGAATCAACAAGATCTAGCATCTCCCAGAGAATGGCCGACCGCTGTAATGGTCAGTTTCAGTGGTTGAAAATGCAGGAAGACTTTTTGAGAAAAGGCCGAAATAAGAAACAGCTCGAAAAGGATATTGACGAGACCCCAGCCGGGCTAGACCGTCTCTATGACCGCAATTGGGAAAGGATCGAGGGATTGCGAGATATAGAAAGAACAAGGGCATTCTCGTTGCTTCGATGGACGGCGTTTGCTCTACGGCCCCTGACGATAAGCGAGATCACCGAAGCTGTGCTAATCAATGACTGCGACGATCTGCCAATCGACGAGATGCCGGACTCTATTGATGACGACTATATCGAAGGGCAGATCCTAGATCTCTGTGGATCCTTAATAGAAGTACGGGGCACTCAATCGGAATCTTCTGCTGGGATGAGAAAGATGCACCTAGCTCATTTCTCTATTAAGCAATATCTACTTTGCAAGATTCCGTCCGGAGGTTCCGCTTTGTTCGCCAATGAAAGCTTACGCGCGTCGAACGAAGGTATGGAGAATATAGCCCTTGCTAAGCAATGTCTCCGCTATATTAGTTTCTGGCGAGTCTGGGACGATTCGGTTCCCCAGAAGGAAGATCGAATCGGAATAGCGTTTCGAGAGTATGCTGCGGAGTATTGGCATCAACACGCCGACGTGGGTAAGGTGAAAGATGAAGGGTTAGTGGAGTCGATAAACGCCTTCTTTGACGGCAGAGTTCGAACGTGGGAGTCCTGGAGACAGTGGTTTGATGCTAGTAGTAGGGACGAGCAACTGAACGAAATGAATGGAGTCTTACCGGCGAGCCCGTTATATTATGCTTCTCGTTTGGGGCTAATGGCGGTGGTAAGGCATCTAACACAACATTGCAACCTCCATCCAGACGAAGGATCTGAGTCAGGGAGAGCAGCGCTCCAACTGGCATGCGAAAAAGGGAACTTGGAAATAGCGCAAATACTGCTGGACAAGGGAGCAGATGTCACAGTCGCCAGCAAGGACGGATGGACGCCACTCAACGCAGCTTCAATTAACGGCCATGCTAAGGTAGTGAAGCTGCTGCTCGATAAGGGAGCAGACGTCACAGACGCCAGCAAGGACGGACGGACACCACTTTACGCAGCATCAACCAACGGCTATGCTGAGGTGGTGAAGCTACTGCTCGATAAGGGAGCAGACGTCACAGTCGCCAATAAGGACAAATGGACGCCACTGAACATAGCATCAGCGAAGGGCCATGTTGAGGTAGTGAAGCTACTGCTCGATAAGGGAGCAAATATCACCTTCGCCAGCAAGGACGGAGTGACGCCACTCGAGGCAGCATCAGGTAACGGCCATGTTGAGGTAGTAAAGATGCTGCTCAATAAGGGAGCAGATATCAGAGTCGCCGATAAGGACGGATGGACGCCACTTAACGCAGCATCAATCAACGGCCATGCCGAGGTGGTGAAGCTACTCCTCCATAAGGGACCAGGCGTCACAGACGCCAACAACTACGGAGTGACGCCACTCGAGGCAGCATCAGGTAACGGCTATGCTGAGGTGGTGAAGCTTCTGCTCAATAAGGGAGCAGATATCAGTGTCGCCAACAATAACGGAAGGACGCCACTCAACGCAGCATCACGTAACGGCTATGCTGATGTGGTGAAGCTGCTGCTCGATAAGGGTGTAGATATCACAGTCACCGATGAGGACGGATGGACGCCACTTAACGTAGCATCAATCAACGGCCATGCTGAGGTGGTGAAGCTGCTGCTCGATAAGGGAGCAGATATCACAGTCGCCAACAAGGACGGAGTGGCGCCACTCGAGGCAGCATCAGGTAACGGCCATGTTGAGGTAGTGAAGCTGCTGCTCGATAAGGGAGCAGACGTCACAGTCGCCAATAAGGACGGATGGACGCCACTCAACGCAGCATCAGGTAACGGCCATGCTGAGGTGGTGAAGCTGCTGCTCGATAAGGGAGCAGATATCACAGTCGCCAATAAGGACGGTTGGACGCCACTTAA